>APFE031557998.1:6391-70162 GCA_000404065.3 Pinus taeda
GTGCATGATTTTCACACATGTTTTTTGGACGCGATGGTTTTCGGTCCATGGTATTGGATGTGATGGTTTTTTGGTCCATGGTATTGGAGATGATGGTTTTCGGTCCATGGTATTGGATGCTTCAGCATGTATAAATATGTATTGTAACATTGAAAGGAATATAATGAAAAATCAAGCTGGTAGTCCCGGTTTTGGGATCCAGGGGGAAATATCTGTGCATATGTGTTTTTATGTGTTATGCTCTTGCATTGTTTATTTTTCTGTGATTTAGAATTCGTATGCAGGTAATTTCTGTACGGGGTTAAAACCTACAACCATCTGATCCCTTTGAGGATCCCTTCTTGAATTTCTTATGTGGACAATTCATAGCATAATGGCCCACCTCATGACAATGAAAGCATCTCACTTTCGATTTGTCAAACTTCTTCCCACCATGGGAAGAACTAGATTTGGAATGGGACACATTCCCTTTCCCTTTCCTCGCCTTACTCGCTAAGGCTAGATTTTCTTCATCATCTTGCTTTGATGAAGATCCGTCTCTCATGCTTCTTCTTATCTCCTCCTGCATCAGATTCGACCAAAGTCGTTCCCAATCTGGAAGTTTCCCTCTTCCATTTACTGAGTCTTGGTAGCTATGCTTGCTCTTAGGAAGACCGAGGAGAGCAAGACTCACCATGTTATCATCGACTGTCGTGATCCCTACACTTCCAAGCTCATCCCTGCATGTGGTGAGCTTGTTCAGATATGTAGAGATTGTGTCGCCCTTTTCACACTTGATTTTCCAAAGCTTGTCTTTCAGTGCCAACTTCCTCTAATCGCTACTATTCTAATATAGATCCTTCAATGTTTTCCAAATTGAAAACGGTTTCTCCTTCCCATGGAGACTCGAGACTATGTGGTCTCGAACTCCCTCTAGAAAGATTCTCCTTACTCTACCCACACATTTCTTCCATTCCGCCAATTCTTTGGCATTAGCTACTGTTGGCTTGGGGACTTCTTGATCAATGAAGTCCTTTAGACCGTTGTCCTCTAATACTGCTTCCATGTGATCCTTCCAGGCTATATTCGAGCTACCATCAAGGGCATACTCGAGTCTTAAATCATTGAACGCCATTGGTGAAATTTGAGATGTGATAAGAATTCGAATTCTATAATTAGGAACTTCAAACTTTGAACTTCTCCCTTATTTGTATATTTTTCTTTGCTTTGATCACCTTTTCTATGATACCATGTAGAATTTCCCACTATAGATCACCTGATAATGCAATATACTAAAGCAAAATACTTGATCTACTTCTACAAACAAACTTGCAGAAGCTTAGTCGATTTTGAGCAAGATCAAATAGAATACATATAACAGAAAATCAGAAATCAATCACACATGAACACAGAAGAGTACTCTGGGGAAAGCCTTAGCTAAAAACCCTTATCTTTGTATTATCATACAAGTGGAAATATGTCCGGATTTCACAAAGATTTAGCTCACATGCTATCCAGCTCTCAGTACAATCCCTCAATCTAGCTCACAGACTGAGTAGACACAACATATGCCTTCCTCCAATCCTCTAAGCCTCATATTTCCTTGCGCAGTTTATCCCGGGGTCCAATGCTACCACTTGTGTGAATTCCCACATCACACACTCATCAAAACTCAAGAAACTAACTGTGCAATCCTCAAGGAATAAATTCCTTCTACATGCAAGAGATATCTTCAATGGAATATTCCTGCAACTAATAGTACACTATCCTATCATCTGATGTCAACTGGGTTTCTGATTGAAATGACATGCATGAGTTATTTATGAGAGAATATTCAATTATCTGAAGTGCATCAGTTACATGCATGCATGCATTAACTAACTGAACTCACAATCAGTTACACAAACTATTGGAAATAATCTAACTGGACTTAACTTAGTTAACTGAGCTAACTAATTACAACTCAAAGTACAACTCATCTTGATCTCCTTACTCAAGGGATAACTTCCTCAATCAAAGGGGAAACTATTGCATGTCTTCACATAGACTTCATGTTTGATTTTCTACAACTAATTAACTCAAGATGAATTAATTAATTATTTTACAAACAACTGCTAAGATCAAATTTGAATTTTAATTCTGAATTTTAGTTTAGGGATTAACTAAAATTGGAATGTATCCCGAAATGCTATTTATAGCAGTGTTATTTTTAGCACCTATTTTTAGCATTTCTTGTTCTTATTTTCAATAGCAAGCACACAAAGCAAGCTAAATGAAGCTTTCTAGTTAGGGAGAACGTGGTCTAAAAGGCTTATGGGGTCGAAATCATGAGAGAAAAACACATTGGCCAAGATTGGGGACACACCCTAATCTTCACTTACAGGCATCGGCGTGACTGCCTAACTGGCAACAAGCACCAGAGGCTGTTCATTGTGATTGTTTCTTAGAAAATTGCGCTGATCGGTGTGACTATTAGTGGATTAAGCGCGATGATCAAGGGAGCCAAGAAAAAATTAAAAAATAAAAATGAAACATGGACCAGATATACTACTATGAATTTTAGACTTAGACCAGTAAGTAGGAGAAAAGAAACAGAACCAAAGGGAAAAAGTGCAACTAGAAAAGTTCTCATGAAATCATGAAATCCAAGAAAAACAAAGGGATTGGGATCCCCAGCGGAGTCGCCAATTTATGGTGAAGTAAAATTATAAGTGTGGACACAAACAAATTCCTCTAGCCCAATAATGGGTCTAGCCACAACAGATACATTCTATGGAATATTTCCTTAGGCTAGAACCAATCAAGAGGGCCCACCTCATAGTCCATTTATCCTATTTGATGACATCCTTCCTCGCTCACTCCAGCTATCTCTCTCTTCCTTCTTCAGGCACCTGAAACAAGTAAACAACAACAACCAACAAATGTGATAATAGACAAATTGTAATTCAACCTATTTAACAAGTAGAGAAACATTAAGCCATGAATATATAAGATGACAAAACATGTAGGAAATCAATCGATAATTGCATATATATTGATATCAAAGAGAGATTACAACCATTTGTCTTGACGTTGCAGTCCTCCTCTGACAAGACCAGGTTCCCACACACTTTTGCTAGCATTCCATGATGGCCTCAATCCATAATAGTTTTAAGGCTCTTCCCTTTAGGTTTCACTCCAAACCAAATCACACTTCTCCCTCACACAACTAAATAGATACAATTATGAATAGCTTGTTGTTTACTCCAAACCAAAATAGCACTGGCACACCAACCTTAACATTAGCTTGTGCATGGGAGAAGGTCTATATAGGATTAATAGATGGGAGATGGATCATCTTCTCATGGGAGAAGATCTTATCCCTTAATGTAGTTCCATCATTATAGGGGAAAATATCCCAAACTGACATCATCGACCCCATCTAGCCAAACCATTTACCAGACTTCTGTTACGAAGCTTCTAGAGCTGGAAGCTTTGGCTCCTAATTTAAAAAACTTTCCATAACATGACCGACACGACTGGAACATAGCTCAGTCGCTCCGGTCGGAGCTAAGGATAGTGGTAATCTCTACACATCGGCATGAGGGGAGACAAAGGCCATTAGCACCAGTCTTGTAAACTGGGAAAAAAAGAAGTTTCAAGGGAAATGGTGCAAAAGGGAATTGATCTTCTCATGAAGAGGGACACAATGGGAGTTTCTTCATGAAAGGAAAGCATGTGGGGTTCACTGTAGAGATCCTTCGGGATCAAGGAATGGGGAGTACAGGGGCAATGAAAAAATGTTGCGTAACACTTGGGATGGAGAAATTGTTCGAAAAAGAGGATATCTAAGGAACTCAAGTTGAATACCTCCCTAGCTACGAGGGAATGCTGATTTTTGGGTAGTTTTAGTTGATATTCCCTAGATCCATATGTTGACCCTTGAAAGGAAAATTAAATTAAATTATAATTATAATTTTTTGTAGCACATGTAGGCTCCAAAATGATAGGTGATCCCCACCATGCGAATGGATGTAACCCTTGGTTAAACCCACCTATTTTGACCACTATATATCGCAATTTGACCTTCCTCATTTGGACAACTTGGAACACACAACAATAATCTATTCTTTTTCCATGTGTGTGAAGGAGAGAGAGAGAACAAGATAAAATTTTTACTAATGTTGATCACTATTTGGTCGATTTTTTGGGCTATTGTTTGATTGAGTATTCTTGGCATAGTTTGACTAAATTTCTGGGTATGTTGACTAAGATTTTCTAAGTAGTTTGACTGTAGGTCAAGCAAAATTTCTAGGTTATTTCTCTGAGGTTGACCAAGTTATCTAGGAAGTTACAAGAGACTGAATTTCAACCTGTTTGAACAGGTTTGACTAGTGATAAATTGTTGGTCTTAGTTAACCAAGTTTGACTTGAAAAATATGATATTGTACTTTACTAAATTAAACAAATTCTCTTAAAAAAAGGTTATTGGGTTTCTCCTAAGGTTGGGTTTTCCCAAGGTAAATTTTGTGTCTCTTTTGTGCTTGAATATCTCTTTATGATCATGTTATCACTTGGATTTGAACGTCAGCTGAAGGAAGGCAAGCCAGGCTAACCACAAACCACGCCTAGCCAAGTAGCTAGCCCTATTAGGCTGGGAGAGGGCTCTCTCCATAAGGTTCTCAGCCAAGATGACTAGATCAGGAAAATGATTTTAGGCTAGGTATAGTAGCATGAAGGTTTTGATTTGATTTTAAAATGGTTTTGTCAGAATAAGAGGAGCTGGATAGTTTAGGTCTAGGGAATTAGGTCAGAATTACAGGGTGTTCAATGGGGAAAGGTAGGCATAGGCTTTAGCACTCAAGGGATTGATGGAATGAGATGTTTTAGACTGGTGAGAAGCTAATATGGGCATGTAAAAACCATGGATCCTTCCTAGACTACAGAAAACATGAAATGGTGAATGGTTTCCCAAGGCAGAGCATTGATGCAATGAATTCCACCTATCAAACTTGAAAACATTCAACTAGAAGCAATGAAATGATTAAAGAAGCATACAAAAAACATTAACATATGATTACAGAAGGATAAACTGTACTAAAACTCATACCACATGGATCCCATAAAAATAGCTACAATTCTTATTAACTCCTGCCAAACTACTTACAAAAGGTGTACAATCAAGGTCTGAGCATCCAACTAAGTCCAACCCTTTACAATGAGAAACAAGAAGAAGATATAGACATGATTTTAACATCATCCCATCCTCAGGGGTCGAATCCCTAAGATGAGGAGTTAATCTAACTAATACTGAACAAGAAACAAGAATATAGGCATCATCAACAATTTGCCTCTAAAAGTGAAAAACTGATTCATTTGAGCTCAAACTAACTTCTAAAGCAATTAATCTACCCTCTATTACCATTTATCTATCATAATTACATGCCAAGTCATCATTTACAGTGGTAAATCATCCACATGAGAGAGAATCCATGATTACAGTAAAAAAACTCGAAAAATAGCAACCCTAAGCAAAACCGCCAAAAGCACAGTGCCACTAGCCAAAAGCGCAGCGCCGCTTTAAGGTTGTTTTTGGAGGTCTTCTCAGCATCCAAATTGAGCCCATGATAGCTCATTGGGAATATCTTCACATATAATTCCAAAACAACTAGAATATCTGAATTTGAAGCTCATTTGAGCCCTCAAAACTTGCTTCTCCCAAGACTGCTTCTGTGTGTCCAAAAAGTGGCAGAAAGGTCATTTTTAGGGAGTTTCTTGACCTTTTGGTGGACCAGTTCTGCCCCAAAAAAATTGAAACTTGCTAGGGTGCATGTACTCATCGCTTTGAATCCAAAAATGCAAGCCATTTCTTCATTGGGTGCCCCTAGGAAAAGTGCAGCACCAGGCAGTTTTTCTATGTATTGAAATCCAAAATTTGCAAATGACAAAAATTGCTCCAAAATTTGCCCAAAATTGGTGAGAAGCACCATCATCATGTGCTCTGATGAGCCAAGGAAGCTTCAGCCAGCATCCTAAGTCTATCCTCCTCCTTTTTACCTTTCAAGGCCCACCTTAGCCTAGTTTTCATTTTCTTGACCCTCATATTGCAAATCTTGTTTTGGGTCATGTAATGATAGGCCCTATGTCTGATCATCTGATTGTATTTGTTGGCCTTCTGTGATCCAAATTGGATCTATGAAAATTATTAGAGTTCTATGATGGTATCAAATCATGACAGACTTCAAACACTTGTGAACAATGAGCTATCAGGAAAGATCTCTAGATAATGGCAGTTTGTAGACATTACAGAACGATGAGGACATCGGTCAAAGCATGCTGATTGAGGCCCATGGAGACTGCGTAGTGGGAAAACTAGCAATTGGGAGATTCAGATCAGAAAATGGAGGCCATTTCTGATGTGCAATTCGCACTTATCGCTGGGAAAAACCCCTCGAAATGGAACAACCCCGAGCACTCGATCATAAGGAAAACCCAAAAACCGTGGGAAAAGTGCTAAACTGAAAGGCGGGTCCCACGCTCCAAAGCTGGCAGAATATCAAAGGTGTTTTGGGTGGTAAGCAAACTTGGTAGGGGAACGAGGGATTCCATATGTTTATTTACGCGTGTCCAGTGGATGAGAGAGAAAACCACTCTCATCATGGGCTAACGTTCGAGCAAGTCAACCACGCAATAAGAGAGATAACCGTAGGATCTGGAGGCCCCAGATCTAATGGCAGATATTGTGCCCGATGGGAAACTGGACTCAAAGGAAGAATTAAGCTACGACATATAAAGAATTGGAGTCCAATTTGACCACAAATCTGGCAGATGAATCATTTCACAGAGTAACCAAGATATCGAGCCGTTTGAGGAAGAGATGGTGCTCAGTTCGTGAAGGGACAAGTGGCCACCTCCTTGTGAGACGTTACACAGTGGCGATGATGCAAAGGCAAGGAATTCCAAGTGGACAGAGGTAACCGAACTGAAGGGATGGAAGAGGAAGTGAAAATTCATGAGATAGCTTGGCTTTAAGCCATGGACAGACAGAGAACAGAGATAAGCGAAAAAAGAAGCGAGAGAGAAAAGGAGACAATGAGATATAGAGACAGAACAGAGGGAAGAAAGAAGTAAGAGAACGGAGAGCTGAGCTAACCTACAGAGCTAAGGCAACATCAAGCAGATAGAAGGCTTGAGAGATTCAAGTAATCCCTGTGAGGATACCTGTCAGGAAATGAGTACCAAATTGGACTCATCAAATTGAAGACCAGTTGAGGTCGAGTCTTAGTAAGGGGGAGTGTGTGAACTCTAGTGGCTTGGGGAATCCAAGTACCACCCTACTAAGCATCCTCTATTCCAGGAGACTCAAATTGAGCTCCTCATTGTAAAAACTCTACTTAAAGACACAATAAGAAAAGGCCACCACTGAAAGCTGGACCGGAGACGTAGCCCAGGAGGATTGGGTGAACTCCTTATTAATTTGTTGTGTTTTTGCTTTTGCTTACTGTGTTTCTCTTACTGTTTTCCAGTTTCTGTGTATTTTGCAATCTTATCGATCCATTGCCTAAGATAACATAGACACACACACACCAGCACATGAGTCTGTAATACCTTCATTAAATTAATTAACTGAGGTCACTCACAAGTGATTTTTAGATCAAGAGGTATCGGAGCTTTAGGCTGTTAAGGTTAGACAAGCTTGTGTTGGATTTAGCTGTTGAATGCTAACTAGATCAAAGATCAAATTAGGAGAAGGAAAGTTGGTCAAAACTAATTCTGAAATTGGGAGAGTCTTTCCTTGGAAGACAATGTCAGAGGAAGGTTCTGTGGGGCCAGACCCTCAATTCATACATAGTTTCCTAGCCATAAGTTCCATGGTAGAGGAAATGTATAAGGACTTTAGAAAACACAAGGATGAAGATTCATCAGGCTCCCAACAAGACAAAGGAGAAGATGAGTCTTTCCTTCATGACCACTCAAAAGGCAAAGGGAAAGAGGAAAGCTTTCTCACACCTCCTAATAGCCCTGAACATAAAAAGAAGACATCTTTGATTAAACTAGATGTTAAATTTGATTTACCAATATATGATGGAGAGTTGAATGCAGAAAAGTTGGACAATTGCATTAGACAAATTGATATTTATTACAGAGTGCAAAGTATCGATTCAGACAAGAGCAAGATTCAACTAGCAAGCCTACACCTTGGAGGCATTGCCTTGGTTTAGTGGGAAGGCAGGTCCCAAGTTGACATGAAGAGACATGGTACGACTATTTCTTTCTAGAGTGAATTTGTTTCTACAATCAAAAGGAAGTTCTATCCATTGGCCTATATGCAGTAAGCCATGATGAGCTGGCAAACTCTTCGACAGTTGAAAGAGCAAAGTGTACAAGGTTACACCCAAGAATTTAGGAAGAGAGCATTTATTCTAGGAATCTCATTAGACTCACTTGAGACTTTGTTGAAGTACATCGATGATCTACACTGCTACATGAGGCACACTATCCTCATGTTTAATCCCACTAGTATAGAAGAGGTATATGTACAAGCTACTCATCTAGAAGCTAGAGGAAAGAATGGAAGTCCAGAAGTTGGGCGATCATCCCAACTCACTGCAAGCAAGAATAAGGAGAAAAGAAAATAGAAATGGAAAGTAAGGAAGGCTAACACTGCACAGAAAAGCAAGTCTTCATGCACTCACTGTAAAATGGATGGGAATGATGATGAACACTGTTAGATTCTGCATCTGAAGCTGAGACCTAAGAAGTTTGAGGGCAAGAAGAAGAAGACTGTTGTAGCTATTCAGAAAGATTTGGGGTTGGACTCAGGAGATGAAACAACTATTGCAGCCACTGGTATAAAAGGTAAGAATTCTGAAGCATCTACTAGTAATTATGCACAATCTACTATTGATGAAGAAAATGAGAGAAAAAGACATGAGCTTTTCCATATTCAAGTTATTTCAAAACATCAAAAGATTGATAATTTGTTTGATAGTGGTTCACAAGTAAATTTAATTTTTAAAGAAATTGTAAAGAAGTTCGGATTACTGACTACACCTCACAAGAAATCATACCCATTAGGATGGTTAAGTGATAAAGCACAACTACAAGTGACTAGACAATGCAAACTCAAGTTTTCTTTTGGCTCAACATTTGAGGATGAGGTTGAGTTAGACATAATTCCTTTGGATATATGTGGAATTGTTTTAGGAAGTCCTTACTTGTATGACATAAAAGCTATTTTCTATAGAGCTAAGAACAAGTATCTACTCGTTAAATATGGAATCAAATACTTTGTAAGAGCTCATAAGCTCAAAAATAATTACACTCTCATAAACTCAGGGTAGATGAAACAAATGATAAATTCATGCAAACATTTTTTACTGATGGTTGTAAAGGAAAGGAAACCTGATAAAACCAATGTATTTGAGGGTTGCGATGCTAAACAGCAAGCTGATTTAGAAAAAGTTGTTTCAGAGTATGATATCTTGTTTCAAGAACCTAAAGGTCTGCCACCCAAAAAGGAAATAGAGCATGATATTATTTTACAGCAAGATGCTCGATTGCCTAACATTGGAATGTATAGGTTGTCTACTTTAGAGAATGCAGAAATCAAGAAGTAGGTGCAGGAGTTGCTCGAGAAGGGGTTCATCAGACCTAGCACATCACAATGTGGGTCACCAATCATTTTGGTGAGAAAGAAAGATGGATCGTGGAGAATGTGCATTGATTACCGAGCACTAAATAAGATAATAATAAAAAATCGTTATACACTTCTTCACATAGATGATCTCTTAGATCAATTGAAAGTAACTATTTATTTTTCCAAGCTAGACTTGCACAGTGGATATCATCAGGTCAGAGTTGCAAAACAAGATGCATGGAAGACTGCTTTCAACACAAAGCAGGGATTGTATGAGTGGCTGGTTATGCCTTTTGGCTTAACTAATGCTCCTGCTATTTTCATGAGAATAATGAATGATGTACTCAGACCTTTTCTTGATGATTTTGTTATTATGTACTTGGATGACATTCTAATAATTAGCAAAACATGGGAAGAACATTTAAATCATGTTAAGCAGGAACTAGATGTTTTGAAAAGAGAACAAATTTATGTTAAACTCTCAAAATGTGAATTTGCAAAACATATTTGAATTATTTGGGACATATAGTAGGGGGTGGTGAATCGAAGATAGATCCCTCTAAGGTGGTAGTCATTGTGAACTAGCCTAAACCCAAATCTGCTACAGAAGTTAGGAGCTTCTTAGGAGCAACACAATATTGGAGAAAGTTCATTTCTAACTTTTCCTTAATTGCATCTCCCTTACATGCTTTAACAGGATTGAGCAAGGTGTTCTAGTGGGGAGGCAAATAATAGAAAGCCTTCGACGCCTTGAAAGAAAAGATTAGTACAGCCCCAGCACTGCCTAATCTTCAAAGACTGTTTGAGATCCAAATGGATGCTAGTGACTATGCCATGGGAGCAGTGTTGACACAACATGGTAAACCCATATGTTATCATTTTGAGACATTTAATTCTGTAGTAGTTAACTATCCTACATATGATAAAGAATCGTATGCATTAGTACAGAGTGTGAAAAAATGGAAACATTAGTTAATGGGCAAAGAGACAGTAATACATATTGATCATCAACCACTTCAATATCTACACTCCCAAACTAAGTTGCAGCCATCAAGACACTATAGGTGGATGGGTTTTCTACAAGAGTTTCATTTAGTCATTAGATATAAAAAGGGCATACACAATAAGGTTGCAAATATGTTATCTAAACCCATTATAAATGCATCTATTATACTTAAGCATAATTTTGTGTTACATGAGAGCTACATTGAACAATATGCTCAAGATATAGACTTCAAAGATGTATATGCAACTTTAAGTCAAGGAAAACGAGTAGAATAATTGGAGTATCATGTAAAGGACCTACTCTTATATCATTATGGGAAGTTATGCATTCCACAAGATGAGAGAGTAAAGATAATTCGAGAAGCACACACTTATCTAATATCAGGTCACTTTGGGGTAAGTAAAACAGTTGCACAACTGCAAAGATTTTGTTATTGGCCAAAAATGAAAGAGACAGTTTCTAGATATGTAAGAGGGTGTACTATGTGTGCTAAAAGAAAGCCCAGCAATAGAAAACTAGGCTTGCACACTCCATTACTATTTCCTTCTCATCCTTGCAAAAGTGTTTCCATGGATTTTGTTGGAGGACTACTTAAATCTAGGAAAGGTCATGATTATTTGTATGTTGTTGTGGATAGGTTCAGAAAAATTTGTATTTTGATACCTTGTAATAAACAAATTACAACTGAACAAACTGCAAAACTGTTCTTTCAACATGTATGGGTTCATTTTGGATTACCCACTTCCATTGTATCTGATCGAGACACCTGATTTGTGGGAAAGTTTTGGTCGAGTCAGTGGGAACTGATGGACACCAAACTGAAGAAAAGCACAACTTTCCATCCACAAACCAATGGCCAAACCGAAGTAGTCAATAGGACAGTGATCTAGTTGCTCAAAGAATATTGCAGTAAGCATCCTAAGATTTGGGATGAACATTTGTGTTATGTGTAGCATGCTTACAACTGAGCAAAACATTCTTCTACACAAAGATCTCCTTTTGAGACCTGTTTTGGTTTTACACCCAAGTCACCCTTGGATTTTTTCTTTGGTAAGGACACAACAGTTGAGGGACACAGTGATGTGGACAGGGCAACTAGGTTCATTGAACAAATCGAAGAGACCCACCAGGCAGTAAAGGAACAGCTCGAAAAGAGCCAGGCCAAATACAAGGCAAGGCACGACAAGCATCAGATGGAGCATAGTTTCCAAGTTGGTGATCAAGTCTGGTTGTATATCAGCAAGGACAGAATGCAAGGTGAAGGTAAAAAGATAAAGCCTATCAGGTATGGACCTTTCAAGATACTTGAGAAAACTGGTGAGAATTATTTTCGCCTTGATCTACCAACCTACATGCACATCTACTCAATTGTGAATGCAGATTGCTTGATATTGTTTGAGCCCTCACTAATTGAGGATCCCGAAGAGCAAAGTCAATTGCCTTCCATTGATGACCTGTTACCTGAATATCTTAATGAGTTGCAAGAAGACACAGTTCTGGACAGGAAGTTGAGGACGACATGCAGGGGAGATGTTGAGTACCTCAGAATTGGGCTCAAGGGTGCAAAGCCAAGCAGTGAAAAATGGATAAAGATTGGACAAGTGAGACAATTGTACCCTCACTTAGTCAATGCTTGAAAACTAAACTTTGGTGGTCCAAAATATTTTTCAATGGAAAGGCCATGATCTGAATTGGATCTATGAAAATTATTAGAGTTCTATGACTGTATCGAATCATGATAGACTTCAAAAACTTGTGAACAATGAGCTATCAGGAACTACCTCTAGACAATGGCACTTTGTAGACAGCACGAAATGACGAGGACCTTGGTCAAAGCGCGCTGACCAAGGCCCATGGAAACCTTGCAGTGGGCAAACTAGCAATTGGGAGATTCAAATTAGAAAATAGAGGCCATTTCTGATGCACGATTAGTGCTAATCGCACATCACTGGGAAAAACCTCTCGAAATGGAATAGCCCCGAGTGCTCGGTCACAAGGAAAACCTAAAAAACATGGGAAAAGCACTAAACTAAATGGCGGGTCTCGTGCTCCAAAACTAACGGAATATCGGAGGCATTTCGGGTGGTAAGTGGATTTAGCAGGGGAACGAGTGATTCCATACATTGATTGACGTGTGTCCGACGGATGAGAGAGAAAACCAGTCTCATCGCGGGCTAACATTCGAGCAAGTCAACCACACAATAAGAGTGATAACAGTATTATCTGGAGGCCCCAGATCTAATGGCAGAGATTGCGCCTAGTGGGAAACCAGATTCAGAGGAAGAATTAAGTTACGACATATAAAGATTTGGAGTTCGATTTGACTGTAGATCTGGCATATGAATCATTTAACAAAGTAACCGAAATACCGAACCATTTGAGGAAGAGCTACCGCTCAATTTGTGAAGGGACAAGTGGCCACCTCCCTGTGAGACATTACACAATGGTGATGACGTAGAGGTAGGGAATTCTAAGTGGGCAGAGGCAGGCGAATTGAAGGGATGGAGGAGGAAGCGAACAGTCACAAGAGAGCTTGGCTTTAAGCCACGGATAGACAGAGAGCATAGATAAGTGAAAAACAGAAACGAGAGAAAAAGGAAACAGTGAGACAGAGAGACAAAATAGAGGGAAGCAAGAAGCAAGAGAACATAGATCCAAGCTGACGTGCAGAGCTAAGGTAGCATCGAGTAGACAGAAGGCTTGAGAGATTCAAGTAACCCCTGTGAGGATACCTGTCGGGAACTGAGTACCAAATTGGACTCATCCCATTGAAGACCAGTTAAGGTCGAGACTTAGTAAGGGGGAGTCTGTGCACTCTAGTGGCTTAGGGAATCCAGGTACCACCCTACTAAGCATCCTCTGTTCCAGGAGACTCAAGTTGAGCTCCTCATTGTAAAAACTATGCTTAAAGACACAATACGAAATTCCACCACTGAAAGCTAGATCGGAGATGTAGCCCAGGAGGATTGGGTGAACTCCTTATTAATTTGTTGTGTTTTTACTTTTGCTTACTATGTTTCTCTTACTGTTTTCCAGTGTCTGTGTATTTTGTAATCTTATCAATCTGTTGCCTAAGATAACATAGACACAAACACCAGCACATGAATCTATAATGCCTTCATTAAATTAATTAACTGAGATCACTTACAAGTGATTTTCATATCATTTTGTAGCAGCTTCTCAAGGTGCAAGTTGACTCTCTCAAGCCAAGTTTCTCTATCCTATTCAATCTCCTTCTCAATAGGAGTCAAAGTAGCAGCTGCCTCTTTGCCACTTTGTCATTTCAACTTGAGCATTTCTAGCTCCATGAGGACTTGTTTGTCACTCAATTGTTTGTTTTCTTGCTCCAAATATGTGATGACATATTTGGCCCTGTCCAAATTATCTGCCAAAGCTTGTTCCTGAGCTTCCCTTTCTTGTATGATGATATATTTTATGGTTTCTTCACTCTAAGCCTCTAAGTCAATGATTTCAACTCTATGACGAGTATAACACTACTCCAGCTCATCGTGCTCAGTCAAGTCAAAATCCCTTTCCTCCTCGTCATCAAGACTCTGCTCTAACATATTTTCCTTTCCTTTGTGCAGTTGTTGCACCTGTCCCTGTTGTGCCAAAGAAAAAGGAAAAGCCCCTTCCACATCTTGTGGGGCTAGCATTTGCTTATGAGCTGATGAAGAAGGCAAGGTCCCTTCCACCTCCCGTGGAGAAAACACTTGCCTATCTGCTACAAATAATCTCCTTGTACCCCTATGATATGTCATGTAAACGGGCACCTCAGTAGTTCTTGTCTCCTTGGACTCCTCCTCTATTTTCACTTGGCTAGAATTTCCTCCTACTTCTTGAGACACTGGTGGAGGAATTTGAGAACCCCTGAAGATATCATGAGAAATAAAGGTCTCCCAAGAGATGTTAAGGAGACTGAGATGATGAAGCACAATGACCTTGATCAAGGAGTAATGATAAAGACTACTCATCTGCTGAGGGAATGGCTTCCTTTGGACAATATAAGCCAACTTCTCAATACTCCTGAACAAGAAATAACAGACGTTTAACATCCTCACCCTAGTAAAATGCATGAGGAGCCTGATGTGATAAGTGTATATCCTAGAGAATCTTCCCTCACAAGTGAAATACTTCATGATGGTTTTCATCATGGAGACATATTTGTTTTCAAGAAATTTGAAAGGAAACAGTCTCTTCGCCTCATTTCTATACCGGCATTTGATATAAGGTTCATAATAATGCTCATCCAGGTCTTTTCCCTTGAATTATTTCTCCGCTACATTAGGAATCCTGGTGGCATATGAAATGATGGAGGGTGAGATGGTGAATGTTACCCCAGCAAGAGTCACCCTTTTGTCCTAAAGATGGGTTGCAAAAAGTCTAGTGACCTCTGGATGGTATTGAACTCTCTCTACTTGTTCACAAAATTTATAACAGCCAAGGTATCTAAAACATGTGACAGCTAACTGCGAGGCTTGCAATTCCCTAAGATTTGATGGCTCTTCTCTGATAATCCTACCTCCCTTGTGTGGTTTTCTCGGTTTCCTGGCTCTATCTATTGAAGTGTCATTGTCTATGTTCTCATCCTCATTGTCTCAGTCCTCTTGGTCCATGTTTGCAAGGTTGAGGTGTATGAAGGGAATGAGTGGAAGTGTTTTTAGGAATGAGGGGATGGGAGATGAGCTTGTGACTAGGAAATGAATGGAGGAGTAGGAAATGAGGGGGAGGGCTTGTTTGCTTGAGAATTTGCTTTTGGGGGAAGAGGGATAAAGGGGATGGAAATGATATGGAATAGTGGTAAAGGGAAAAAGGGATAAGGTGATAGGGGAATAGGGATAGGGGAATTTAGAGCTATAGGGATAGGTACTAGGATGAACAGTGAGGATTTAGGGTTTAAGCATCATTAGAGAGATTTTAGGGTTTCATATTAAACATGGAAAATGATGCTTATTGATTGGATTTACCAATCAAAACCAAAGTGAGGGATGGCCACTTGTAATGGTGAAAGGAGAGACCAAATTGGCGTTTCTTTAAGGGTTTGAGGGTCTTTAAGCTCTCCTTCCAAAAGCGCAATGCCATCGCTCAGAAGTGCATCGCCGATCTAAAAGCGTAGCACTTGTGTAAATTTGCACTGTGAACTTCTGGAAAAAGCACAGCGCCACTCTACCAGAAGCGCAGTGTCAATCTCAACTTCTCGGGAAGCACAATGCCAAGCTTCCTTCACTCAAAACTCACTCAAGCTTGCCCTTTCTTCTCACCTTTTGACTCCTTTCTTGGCAAATGAAGATAATGATTTTGAAAATGAAATCTGAGGGCTTAAATAGGAGTAGAATTTGATTTTTCACTTGAAAAACCCACTTTCTAATGTTTCTTGTCCTTCTTCAAAACTTTGTTTTAATGGATTTTTTCTTCTTTGTGTCTTTGCAAGTGGATAAATGCTCAATTTGACTTGATTTTTGCAGTGTTTCTTTGTCATCCAGTAAGGAGAGATGCTCTAGTGCAGCTGGGATCAGCTATTACGTATAGTGACTTAAAATTACATATCAAATACAAATAAACTCAAAATACTTTGTTTTTCACCTCAAAAACATGTTTTTGAGGTGAAATTTACATTAGGTTAAAAGATAATTATTCAGTAACCATGATCTAAAAGCCATCATGCTTGATTTATTGATCATCCTCATACCCTTGCTGACCTTTATTTACACTTTAAAATGAGGCTCTTGACCTTAGTGATGAAACCCTAAGACCTAATGAAATAATGCCCTATGACCTAATGGAATGATGATTGCAGATTGACCATGGAACCATAACTGAAGAAAACCTGAAGAAGGGTCAACAAGTATACTCTATGAGGGAAAAATTGGACTTTTTGAAGAAAAGACAACCATCCGAGGATCAGTTTGACATGACCTAATGGAATGATGCAAAAGTTTCATTATGGGACCCCTAAAATGAAAATGCAAAGAGCGAATTTTGATCCCTGATGGATGTATGGAGATACTGACACTAACATTGGCCTTATTTGGGATGGAAGCTCCTTGGAGGTGTCAAGAAAACCATAGACCAAGTGCCTCATCCATTGGGAAATACGATCAAAGCCAAAAAAAAGTGAAAATGACTCAATAAGAACCGAAAACTGACTCATAACCAAACCGACTTTAAACTTGACTTAGAAACCAAATCAACCAAACTTGATACTAATCATTCAAACTTTATATCCTTCACTTCAGGCCCCAAGCTCAGATGACAGTGTACTTGAAACCTTGCAATGGAAATCAAACTGGTATATATAATGAAGGTGAAGTAACTTCAGGGAACAACCTCAAAAGTAGTAGTGCTTCAAGAGCCTACCATTCACTGGCCCTCCTATACAATCCTGACCATCCATTTCCTTCAACAAAAATCCATTCTACCCCCGATAAGATGAAATTTTATATGGTCCTTTCCATAAATTGTCAAACTTACCATGCTTTCCCTTTTCTTCATTCCGTGCATCGCACCGCAGCACTACATCTTCCAGCTAAAACTTTTCTTCTTTGGTTTTGCGGTCATAAATCTTCTTTATCTTCTCTTGCAAATTGGAAAGTGTTTTAGGAAAGTTCTTCCCTTGTCTGCTGAAGGTGAATCATTTGATTAATTTTGCATTGAATATCATCCTCTTCGCTGCTAGCTTCTTGTAATAATCTCATGACCGGCTGCAATTGATGTAGGAAATATTGTGCCAGTACCATAAACCAACTCAAAAGGTGACATAGCTATGGATTTCTTACTGCTCACTCTATCAGCCCACAAGGCATTAACAAGCTTTCGATGCCAATTCTTCTTGTTTGCCTCCAACACTTTCTTGATTATATTCACCAAGGATTTATTTGATGACTCAGCCAATCCATTGCCCTGCGGATAGTATGTCGTGGAATGACCCAATGTAATATTTTATTTGTTGAAAAACTCCACCATCTTCTTGGACTTAAATGTTGCTGCATTATCTATTATAATCTTATGAGGGCACCCAAAACGAGACAAGATATTAGATTCTAAAAATTGGATAATTACCGTATCCGTGGCTTGCCTTGTCGGAATGGCCTCAATCCACTTGGTGAAGTAATCGATAGATGTCAAGATCCATTTGTGTTGTGATGATGATGTAGGATGGATTTCCCCTATGAAATCAAGTCCCCACTACTGGAAAGGTGCATTTACTTCAACTAGTTTCAAAGGAAGAGGAAGCAACTTCCTTTTTCCTTGAAAAAATTGGCATTCATGGTAGCTCATCACTGTCTTATACAAATCTGAAAACAAAGTCAGCCAATAATATCCTACTCTCAACACTTTGTTAGCTATGGTTTTCCAAAACAAATGACCATCACAATCACCTCTATGAAAGTCATTCATTACCTGCTGAGCTTCATCTTCAACCAAACAATTAAGAAGAAATCCTCCCGGATCATTCCAATAAAGAGCACTATTGAAAATGCAAAATTTTGCAGACTTGAGTTTAAGTGATCTACCTTTACTTCTTGACATTCCAGGAGGAGGTGAAAGATGTTGAAGAACATAAAATATATTAGAATACCAAGGTGATTTGAGAAACATTTTCAATACCTGAATGAGTGAGCCACCATATTCATCCTCTGACATTGCTGCAATAAGATTTATGTCTAGAGCATGCAGATTTGATTCAGCCATCATCTTTTCCAAGCCTTATTCTTTGATTAGTTTGGTAGGATTAATCTCAAGATCATATTCCAACATTGTTGTAATGCACTGACCTCTTCTTCCCTCCAGATCAGTTTGCATGAGAACATCCTTGACTACTACATTAGGAACATATGCTATAGTATGTGAATGCATAATGTATACTCTGAAATCCTTCAATGCTTTTATAAGAGCTAGTGCTTGTTTTTCAATGATATTATACCACAAGGCAGCATCTCGAATAGTCCTACTGAAGAAAGCAATAGCCTACTCCACTTGATCCCTCTTTTGCATCAATACTGCGGCCATGGTGTGTTTGGATGCAAATGAAAATATAATGAAATCATGACTATAATCAGAACTAATCAAGACTGGGGCTGTATTCAAATTTTTTTTTACCAAATTGAATGACTTCATGGCATCCTCGGTCCATTTTACAGTGTTGTCCTTTTTCAACATATTAGTCATTTCACGTAAATGTTCAGCCATATTTGGTATAAATCTGCATAAGAAATTCATCTTACCATTGACAGCTTGGATCTCCTTTTTATTGTGCAGAAAATCTATATGCTAAATGGCCTCCACCCTTGAAGGATCAATGCGAATACCAT
This sequence comes from Pinus taeda, assembly GCA_000404065.3. NCBI lineage: Eukaryota > Viridiplantae > Streptophyta > Pinopsida > Pinales > Pinaceae > Pinus > Pinus taeda. The sequence goes on from APFE031557998.1 coordinate 25,308, forward strand.
CTTTAGAAATGATATGACCAAGGAGCTTACCCTCGTCCAGGGAAAAAGGACATTTCTTCGAGTTGAGATAAATCTTGAAGTTCCTACATTTCTGAAAGACAATCCTCAAGTGGTGCAAGTGCTTATCATCAGAACCAGAAAATACCATCAAATCATCTAAATAAACAACCAAGAAAACATCCTTCTCATTAGCAAAAGCTATGTCCATCACCCGCTGAAAAGTGGCTCCAACATTCTTCAATCCAAATGGCATTTTGGCATACTTAAAAATTCCCCAAGGTGTTGTGAAAGCAATTTTGTCTTGGTATTTTTCATGCACCAAGATCTAATTATAGCTTGAGTAACCATCAAGTAGTGACGTCGGTGATGCTCCAACTACTATTTGTAGAATATGGTCCATCTTAGGAAGTGGGTAATTATCCTTTAAGGACACTTTGTTGAGGTTCCGGAAATCTATGCACAACCTTATTTCTTCGGTATTCTTTCATACCGAGACCAAATTTGAAATCCAATCAGAAAATCTAATTGGAACAATGATGCCAGCTTTGAACAATCTATTTAGCTCTTTCTCGATGGATGGTAGCAGCTTTGGATTAATCCTTCTCAACTTCTGTTTAAAAGGCTTTTGATCCAGCTTGATAGGAATAGTATGCTGAATGATATCCTTGTCATACACCTTCAAATCTGAATAATCCCAAGCAAAGACATCATAAAATTTAGAAAGTAACCTAACATACTTAGCTTTTACTTCGGGAGACAATGCTTTCGATAACTTTACAAGCTTGGGCTTATTAGCTATCCCAAGATTTACATCTTCAACTCCTTTTTCAGTGGGAACCAAGCTTAGTTTTCTTGCCACATCATCCTGATCAAAAAGCTCCTCTAAAGGTATAAGACCTCCAGGAATAATGTTATCCTTTAGCTGTAAAACCTCCATTTGATTTACCTTAATCTCTTCATCATCGGAATCACAATCATCATCAATGGAAGCACTTTTAAACTTTCATTCATTCTGAAAATAGGAATTAATTTCATTGTCATCCCAAAACACTTGCCAATACCTCAAATTGTTAGGAACAGCAAGCCGATGTTTGACATGAATTTCAAATTTGTTGTTGGAGTTCATTGGAATCTTCAAATTGCTGGCTGCAATGGCGAGTGAATCTGCAATGATGTTTTGAGTCCGAGGTATTGTTGTCAAGGTATATTCAGGAAACATCCTCAAAATATCTAAAACTGCATTTCTATAGGCCCTCATCTGTGGATGCTTTGCATGATATTCTCCCTTTACCTATTTAATCACCAGCTTTAAATCACCATAAACTAAAATCCTTTTCGCATTGAGCTTCTTCAAAATTTTAAGACCTGTAATCAAAGCCTCATACTCCGCTTCATTGTTATAGAAATCAAAAGCTAGCTTGTAGGAACATACTCTAACATTACTTGGAACTTTGGTAGGCTGGAATGCAGGGCTTCAAATCCAAATTCCTATACCAACATCGTCCTTACCCATAGCACCATCAAAGTCCATACTCCAAAGGCCGGCTTCATCTTCTAGATGCTAAAATTTTATTTCCTTCTCTACCTTACCTTGGCTGATCACTTCATTTTTCTGCTCTTCACTGACCTTTTGCTGCTGTGTAGGCTGCTCAGAAGAACTTGCTATTTTTTCTTTTTCTTTATTAAGAACTGCTCTAAAATTCTCAAAAATTTCTAGTACATCATCTACTTCTACAAGCTGAATATCTACATCATTCAATCCACTATCAGAGTACAAAAGAAAGGATTCTAAATCAATATGTACAACATTTATTGGATGATTCATAGGCTTCTCTTTGCTAGTAATCATGTAATTCATTTTATTTTCCTAGTACAACTTCCGCAATTGACCGAAAATAGGGATGGTAGCATAAGAGGAGTCAAGATGTAAAGTTCCTTTGAGTTTAGCACTCCATGATCTACATAAGAGCATATTGAATCGAGGAAGTATATTAGCAACTACCACATCCATCAAGACATTTTTGGCTAGAATTTGATCTAAAGAAACCACCGGATATTTGATGAGACTGATGCAACGAACTCTATCAGAATCAAAGGAGTACAAATCATGATATTTTTGGATGACACCTAGGCCCAATTTTTCCATAATGTATTTAGACATAAAACTATGAGAACATAGCATTATGGAGAATGTACTCATGTAGTCTAAGACTCAGATAAAAGGTAGGAACTTCACTATCTTCAGGCTGACCTTCTATGGTTGGGCCAAAAATGAGTTCCGGATGATCATCCTCAAAATTTACCTTGTCTAAAAAAGGGTCAATTTGCAATATTCTAGATACATGATGTTTATAATTGTTATTCTTAACCAGCTCAGTCAAAGGAATGGACACTTTTAACTTAGACATTTCACTTTCTAAATTAAAGGATGAAATGTTTTCCACCTCTTTGACACCAATGTCCTTCTTATCTTCTTTCTCTTTCGTTGCACTATCTTTTTGCTGATTATTCTTCTCATTTGTAGTGACACTTGTTGATGGTACTTTGCTGGGAGTCAGATCAGCAAGCTCTTTCCCTTTCTTCTAAGTGTTTGAGGAATCATTCTTTGATCGCACATCCTTTCTTTTATGAATGGGATTGACTAGTACATCTCTGCTCCTTAAAGAGTACTGTCTCTGTTGTGAAGACAAAGCATTCATATAACTGCGTTGATAATCATCAAATTCAGCCTCCAAAACCACATCATTTGCTAAGATATAATCTTCATCCCTTTGTATGTCTGGAACTGTTGCATATTCTTCATCTTCGGTCAAAAATATAGGCATACCATCAGCAGTCAAAAAGTGATTTGTTTCAATTACCGGATCTTCTTCATCTTCTTCTTCCATACCCTGAACGTAATTTTGCTGTAAGGGAGTCTTGATCTACTATTTTTGTGTTGGTTGCTCAGGTGATTTTTGTTCTCTTTGCTTGATTTGGAATTAGGGTTGCTGCTGTCCTCTAAAATTTGGATTCCGGATTAGAGCTTTAGGTCTATCTATGATGGTTAACCGATCAACCATCCTTTCTACTATTTGAATCAATGTATCCATATTTGCATTTGAAGGAGATGCTTCTTCTTTCATGGTCACTCTTTTCTCTGATCTCATTCTTACTCTTTTGGCTAGCAAGTTTTCTTCTACACTCATGACATTATTTTGCATGTCTTCTAGTGTGGTAAGATCATGTTCTCGCAACTGATATGCCATATCAGCATCGAAACTTTCTGGAAAATTGAGCAAAGAAAATCCCTCCGGTGGTTTAATGTTGGCCGAAATAGCATTGTATATTGCATTAAACCTCACACAATAATCTTGCACACTTTCACTGGTATTTCTTTTGATGTTCTCATACTTAGACAAAATCTGAAGTGGATTCTTCTTCACCTCCCAACGATCTAGGAATTTCTTACAGAGGATTGGTAAAGTGGTGATAGAAGCAACTGGTAAAGCTCTAAACCATTTTCGAACTTCACCTCCAAAGCTTTGTACAAACAATCTCATCGACACATCTTCAATTTCTACTTCATGGAGGTCAAAGAAATCATTCATTCTATCAACATGTTGCTGAACTGAAATGGTTTGAGTAGCATCAAAGAAAGGTAACTTGGTTTGATAATCAGCGTGCATGGCACCAAGATTCTGAGGAAAAACAAGGGGTGCATACCAAGCAGCCATAACTCGAGGTGGATTTAAAACAAGGATTGGGCTACTAGGAGTTAATGGAGAACTGGGAGGAACGAGTGATTGATGGGGAATGATGGGTTGATGGGGAAGTGAAGGTATAATGGAGGTTGGGAATGAATTTCAAAGGTTGAAGGGAATAATGATGAACTGAGGGTAGTGGACACCAGTTCAGAAAATCTGGTATCTTAGCAGTAGCGAGGGACGATTGAGGGGAATTTAGGATATACTCATTAATAGACCAGTTTTCCTTTTGGACTTCAAGATCTGCAATAAACTCTGGGTCTAAAACTATTTCATCAAGTGAACTTTCAGACTTGGTTCTGAATAGGGAAAGTTCAAATGATAGATCAAATGGGAGGTCTTCTAAAAAAAACCACTCGCCAGGGTAAGAATCTACTTTTATTGAAGGTGTGGGACTGACTGAACTTTCTCGTTTCTTGAGTCTTCTTGAAATCGGATTAGGATTATCCACTACTAGGGAAGGATTTGGATCGATATTGGCCCTAGTGTACTTTCTTCAAGCCAGTGTGCTCAAATTTCAAAGTTTTATATATTTATTTACAACTTTCTGATTCAGCCTAGTAAATTCTAAAACTCATCATCCATAAGCTTAAGAATTCAAATGAAAGATTACTGGGGCTATTAGTCTTTCGTTCCTCAGTATGGTTGCCACTGCTTTATCACCTAGATTTGAACCTCAGGCTGCGGGAAGGCAAGCCAGGGTAACCACAAACTACGCTTAGCCAAGTAGCTAGCCCTACTAGGCCGGGAGAGGGCTCTCTCCGTAAGGATCTCAGCCAAGAAGACTAGATCAGGAAAATGATTTTAGGCTAGGTATAGTAGCATGAATTTTTTGATTTGATTTTGAAAGGGTTTTGCTGGATTAGGAGGAGATGGACAGTTTAGGTCTAGGGAATTAGGTAAGAATTACAGGGTCTTCAATTGGGCAAGGTAGGAATAGGTTTTAGCACTCAAGGGCTTGATGGGATTGGATTTTTTAGACTGGTGAGAAGCTAAGAAGGGCATGTGAAAACCATGGATCCTTCCTAGACTGTAGAAAACATGAAATGGTGAATGGTTTCCCAAGGCAGAGCACTGATGCAATGAATTCCACCTATCAAACCTGAAAACATTCAACTAGAAGAAATGAAATGATTAAAGAAGCATACAAAACACATTAACATATGATTATAGAAGGAGAAATTGTACTAAAACTCATACCACATGGATCCCATAAAAATAGCTGCAATTCTTATTAACTCTTGCCAAATTGCTTACAAAAGGTGTACAATCAAGGTCTGAGCATCCAGCTGAGTCCAGCCCTTTACAATGAGAAAGAAGAAGAAGATATAGACATGATTTCAACCTCCTCCCATCCTCAGGGATTGAATCTCTAATATGAGGAGCTAATCTAACTAATACTGAACAAGAAACAGGAATATAGGCATCATCAACAACTTGCCTCTAAAAGTGAAAAACTGATTCATTTGAGCTCAAACTAACTTCTAAAGCAATGAATCTACCCTCTATTACCATTTATCTATCATAATTGCATGCTAAGTCATCATTTACAATGCTAAATCATCCACCATGAGAGATAATCCATGATTACAGTAAAAAACCTGGAAAAATAGCAACCCTGAGCAAATCTACCAAAAGCGTAGCGCCACTAGCCAAAACTGCATCTCCACTTTTAGGTCCCTTTTGGAGCTCTTCTTGGCATCCAAATTAAGCCCATGATAGATGATTGGAAATATCTTCAAGTATAATTTATAAAACACCTATAATTTTAGAATTTGAAGCTCATTTGACCCCTCAAAACCGGATTCTTCCAAGACTGCGTCTGTATGTCCAAAAAGTGGCAAAATGATCATTTTTAGAGTGTTTTTTAACCTTTTAGTGGACCAGTTCTGCCCAAAAAAATTTGAAAATTGCTAGGGTGCATGTATTCATCACTCTAAATCCAAAAATGCAAACCATTTCTTCATTGGGTGCCCCTAGGAAAATCGCAGCGCCAGTGGTGCTACACTTCTATGCAATTTTTCTGTGTATTGAAATCCAAAATTTGCAAATGACAAAAATTGCTCCAAATTTGCAAAAAATTGATGAGAAGCACCATCATCATGTGCTCTGATGATCCAAGGAAGATTTAGCTAGCATCCTAAGTCTATTCTCCTCCTTTTTGCCTTTCAAGGCCCGCCTTAACCTAGTTTTCATTTTCTTGATCCTCATATTGTGAATCTTGTTTTGGGTCCTGTAATGATAGGCCATGTGTCTGATCATTTGATTGTCTCTGTTGGAATTCTATAGCAGCTTCTCAAGGTGCAATTTGACTCTTTCAATCCAAGTTTCTCTATCCTCTTCAATCTCCTTCTCAATAGGATTCAAAGTGACAGGTTCCTCTTTGACACCTTGTCATTTCAACTTGAGCATTTCTAGCTCCATGAGGACTTGTTTGTCACTCAATTGTTTGTTTTCTTGCTCTAAATATGTGATGACATATTGGCCCTCTCCAAATTGTCTACCAAAGCTTGTACCTGAGCTTCCCTTTCTTGTATGATGATATCTTTTATGGTTTCTTTGTTCTAAGCCTCTAAGCCAATGATTTCAACTCCATGATGAGTATAACGCTGCTCTGGCTCATAATGCTCAATCAAGCCAAAATCCCTTTCCTCCTCATCATCAAGACTCTTCTCTAGCATCTTTTCCTTTCCTTTGTGTAGCTGCTGCACCTGTACCTGTTGTGTCGAAGAAGAAGGCAAAGCGCCACATCTTACGGAGCTAGCATTTACCTATGAGTTGATGAAGAAGGCAAGGTCCCTTCCACCTCCCATGGAGAAAACACTTGCCTGTCTACTACAAATAATCTCCTTGTACCCCTTTGATACGTCATGTAAATGGGCACCTCAGTAGTTCTTGTGTCCTTGGCCTCCTCATCTGTTTTCACTTGGCTAGAAGGTCCCCCTACTTCTTGAGACATTGGTGGAGGAATTTGAAGACCCCTGAAGATATCATGAGAAATAAATGTCTCCCAAGAGATGTTAGGGAGACTGAGATGATGAAGCACAATGACCTTGAATAGGGAGTAATGATAAATACTACTCATCTGCTGAGGGTATGGCTTCCTTTGAAAAATATAAGCCATCTTCTCAATACTCCTGATCAAGTAGTAAGGGAGGTTTAACATCCTCACCTTGGTAAAATGCATGAGGAACATGATGTGATAAGTGTACAACCTAGATAATCTTCCCTCACAAGTGAAATACTTCATGATGATTTTCATCATGGGGACATATTTGTTTTCAAGAAATCTGAAAGGAAATAGTCTCTTCACCTCATTTATGTATCGGGGTTTAGTATAAGGCTCATAATAATTCTCATCCAAGTCCTGGCCCTTGAATCATTTCTCCCCTACATTAGGAATCCTGGTGGCATCTAAAATGATGGAGGGTGAGATGGCGAATGTTACCCCAGCAAGAGTCACCCTGTTTTCCTAAAGATGGGTTGCAAAAATTCTAGTGAGCTCCGAGTGGTATTGAACTCTCTCTACCTATTCATAGAATTCATAGCAGCCAAGGTATTTGAAACATGTGACAACTAACTGAGAGGCCTACAATTCCCTAAGATTTGATGGCTCTTCTCTGATAGTCCTGCCTCCCTTGTGTGGTTTTCTCGGTTGCCTGGCTCTATCTACTGAAGTTTCATTGTCTGTGTTCTCCTCCTCATAGTCACGGTCCTCTTGGTCCATGTTTGCAAGGTTGAGGTTTATGAAGGGAATGAGTGGAAGTGTTTTTAGGAATGAGGGGATGGGAGATAAGCTTGTGACTAGGAAAGGAATGGAGTAGGAAATGAGGGGGAGGGCCTATTTTCTTGAGAATTTGCTTTTGTTGGAAGAGGGATAAAAGGAATGGAAATGATATGGAATAGGGGTAAAGGGAAAAAGGGATAAGGTGATAGGGGAATAGGGATAGTGGAATTTAGAGCTATAGGGATAGGTACTAGGATGAAGAGTGAGGATTTAGGGTTTAAGCATCATTAGAGAGATTTTAGGGTTTCATATTAAACATGGAAAATGATGCTTATTGATTGGATTTATAAATCAAAACCAAAGTGAGGGATGGCCACTTACTTTTAATGATGAAAGGAGAGACCAATTTGGCATTTCTTTGAGCGTTTGAGGGTTTTTAAGCTCTCCTGCCAAAAGCGTAGCACCATCACTCAGAAGCGCAATGTCGGTCTGAAAGCATAGTGCCTGTGTAAATTCACACTGCAAAATTCTGCCAAAAGCACAATGCTAGGCCAAAAGCATAGAGCCACTCTACCAGAAGCACAATGCAAAGCTAAACTTCTCCAAAAGCGTAGCGCCAAGCTTCCTTCACTCAAAACTCACTCAAGCTTACCCTTTTTTCTCACCTTTCGACTCCTTGCTTGGAAAATGAAGATAATGAATTTAAAAATGAAATGTGAGGGCTTAAATAGGAGTAGAATTTGATTTTTCACTTGAAAAACCCACTTTCTAATGTTTCTTGTCCTTCTTCAAAACTCTGTTTTAATGCCCTTTTCTTCTTTGTGTCTTTGCAAGTGGATAAATGCTCAATTTGACTTGATTTTTGCAATGCTTCTTTTTCATGCAGTAAGGAGAGATTCTCTGGTGTAGTTGGGATTAGTTATTACATATAGTGACTTAAAATTACAAATCAAATACAAATAAACTCAAAATACTCTGTTTTTCACCTCATAAACATGTTTTTGAGGTGAAATTTACATTAGGTTAAAAGTTAATTATTCAGTAACCATGACCTACAAGCCATCATGCTTGATTTAATGATCATCCTCATACCCTTGCTGACCTTTATTTACACTTTAAAATCAGGCTCTTGACCTTGGTGATGAAACCCTAAGACCTAATGAAATAATGCCCTATGACCTAATCGAATGATGATTGCAGATTGACCATGGAACCATAACTGAAGACAACCTGAAGAAGGGTCAGCAAGTATACTCTATGAGGGAAAAATTAGACTTTTTGAAGGAAATACAACCATCCAAGGATCAGTTTGACATGACCTAATGGAATGATGCAAAATTTTCAGTATGGGACCCCTAAAATGAAAATGCAAAGAGCGAATTTTGATCCCTGATGGAAGTATGCAGATACTGACACTAACAGATCATACTTTCATTATTGCATTACTGCTGAAAGTTTCTATGCATAATTGCTTAATTATATATGTGACATAAAATGACTTGATTAAGAAATGATTGAAAACAAATTATGAGATTAGAAGATAAATTCTCTTAATAAAATCAATAATTTAGTTGAATGAACAAAAAAAAACAAAATAAACAAATTAAATAGATAAACAAAGAAAAATGAAAAAAATAAAAAAACAAAATAAAAATTAAAAAATAAAAAATTAAATTAAAATGAAAACAAAAAGGTAAAATGTTAAAAAAAACCAATAAAAAAGAAAAAAAATACATTAAAATAAACACAAAAAAGCATACAAAATTCAAGCAAATTTTTTTTTTAAATAATGAAAAATAACCCATAAAAGTCATATCAACATCTTCTGCTTTTTGTTGTTCAAGAGACACTAGTAAATATTCGATGTCGGTTTCTTCAGGCATGGGGTCAGCTTGGGAATCTTCGTATCAAGGTCAAGCTGAACTTTCCTGTTTATAGGTATCTTTGTACCAAGGTGGACGATTGTCCTTCTTCAATCTTTTCTTTATCTTTTCTCATCATATCAAATCTTTTTCCTTTGCTTAGAGCATCTACATGCACTAAACTGTCTATCTCAAAACTTTGGTTCCAACTTTTGTCTGCATAGAGATGCTTCACATGATCTACTGGGAATTCTAAACCTATCAAGTCAGAAACTTCGACGTTTCTATCTATGGACTGCCTTATCCATTGCAAACAAATCATATTAACTTCATCTTTTTGAATCCAATTGTTATCGAAAATTATATGACTGCAGCTTCCAAATGTTACCAACAGGCAAATATGACATAATCTGTCATCACTCCAAATCCTTGAACAAATCAACAATGTAATTAATGATTTAAAATTAATTATTATTTTAACTTCTCTGTCTTCAATTATTTTATCTACTTCTTGGATAATGACTTTTTTATGACTTAATGTCTTTTCAGGAAAAATTTTAAACTAGTCAGAAAATTCCTGAATTAACTTTTTATTGTTGATTAACTTGAAAGCCTTTGGTCTGGAGTTTGATTCTGTCCATAGCTGATCAAAAGGATTTAAACTTAATTCTTATATTAATCCAATTGTTTCCCATGGTGTAGACTATAATCTCAGATATTTTAGAGATCTTTCTATACACTGAGATATTCTTTTGTTTCTCTTCTTTATACATCTTCCTTCTTTGATAATCCAATCTGCATGTTCTTCTATTAGATAGAACATTGGAAATTTGTCATCTCCAACTTTGTTGAAAGGTTTCATGTAGTTGATCCCATAGATTTGGGATTCTAAGAGAATGTAACCATCTTGCGATTTCATTTTGAATGGAAATTTTATGTTCATCTAAAAATCTTGCAAAACTATAAATTCCTAAGCCAAAATCAACACATCCTACTAATTGATAGTAGTTAAGTGTTTTCAAAATATTTATCATATGTGGAATCCAAGGAATCGACCACATGTTTGTTAGAGCTCAAAAAACAATTTTGATCTTCATACCTTCACATGGATATATTTTACAGAGTTTTGCATTTATGCCTAGCTGCGGACCAATATTTTTGGTGTGATATCCTCTGATTTGATTTATCCATTCATTTCTTTTGAGCGTTAATCCTACCACTTTTTTAATTTCTGTTGTGAGCTCTGGTAAATGCTGTTCAAGCCTATGAAGTCTTTTTGCCAATGTATATTGGCAGTCATCATTGATGTCAACCCTAAACATCTTATTCATTTCTCTAGTTAGCACATCTACTAACCAGTTGGAGTTCCTTGGTATCCATTGTATTTCAAAATCATATTGTTGAAACCAGATCTGCCAAGATATGAGTCTTCCTCTAGCCATTTGTCACCCAATTTTGGCATTTAAAAAATACTGAAAGTTTTTACAATTAGTTTTGATAATAAAATGTATTGGTGCAAGATATAATTCAAATTTTTTCACTCCATTGAATATGGCCAAAGTCTCTTTTTCTGCTGTGAAATAATTCTTTTGACTTGCTGAGAATTCTCCTAATTTGTAGGCACAAATTTGTTCTTCATTATTTTTTCCTTTTTCGATGAGAACTACCCCCCAAAATTCATCTGATGCATCTGTTTGTAAAATGAGTTGTCCATTACCTAGAGGTTTGAGCTTTGGCAAGCTCTGAGATTCTTTCTTGATTTGATGAACTGTTGTAGTTACAGCACTGCTCCATCCACCATTTAAGTGTTTTATGACATTTTTTGTTTTTCTGATAACAAAGGAATATATTTATGTACATAGTTTAATATTCCTAAAAATATTTGAATCTTATTTTTGTCTCCCAACTCATCTGGAAAGCTAGAAATGTTTTGTACAATATGAGGTTGCATTTGGATTTTTCCGTCAATTATAATAATCCCAAGAAACTCAATAGCCTCTTTGAACAACTCTATCTTCTTATCTAATAACACAATTCCATGGGATTCTATTTCTTTCATGAAAATATATAGATGTAGGATATGTTCTTCTATGTTTTCACTATGTATCAGAATATTCTCTATATACACAATTATAAAATCATACCTGCCCAAAATACTATCCATTCTTCTTTGAAAGAAAGCAGGTGCATTTTTTAGACCAAAGGGAATCACGTTCCACTGAAATAATCTCGTTGGACATGAGAATGTTTTTTTATGCCTGTCTTCTGGTCTGATCTGAATTTGATAATATCCACTCTTCATGTCAAATTTAGAGAATATATTGGACTTCTGAATATTTTTCATTACAACTTCTTGTCTCGGGAGAGGATATTTGAAATCTCCTGTAGTAACATTAAGTGGTTCATAATGATAACCATTCTGGCCTTTCCTCTAACTACTTCTGCATGATTCCTTACAATAAAAGTTGAGCATGAATATTGAGAACTTGATTCTTCAATAAGTTTAAGTGCAAGTAGTTCTCGTACTTGTGCTTTCATTTCCTATTCGTCCTAAGGTGTGTAGGGAATTATACCTCCTTGAACTCCATTTTCATGGAGTGTCTCTATGTCTTGCTGAAGTCTGACATGCTTAAGTCTTCTAATTAGAAGACTTAAGCATTTGCTATAAAGCACCAATCCAGACTCTTATTGAGTCTTCAGGATTTTCTGAATGATCTAGATCTAGAATGTATCCATTGCTATTTGATGCCATTATATCTTGTTCTATTTTGGATACTTTGGTACTGAATGGAAATTATGAGCTTTATTGAGACTGGGTCTTATAAAACTAGGAAATTTCTTTGCTGCTTCTTCTAATTTTAAGTTTCCTTTTTTGAAGTCATATATTTTTGGTATTTCTTTTGATGTCTTTTTTATTCCTTCCCCCTCAGAAAAGTAAAATAATTCAATATTTTTTGGTTCAGGGATGGACTGAGAACTAGAGACTTCTGAATCATCCTACTTAAAATATTGCCATGAGCCCAAATTTTGAAATTGATTAGATTCAAATTTCTTCTTTTTCTTAAGTTCCCTTTTCTTCTAGCATTCTTCCTTTGTCTGCCTGTCTAAAGTTAGATTATCTTGAACTAACTTTAAATTTTGCAATATCTCTTCAGCCTGACATCCTAAATCATCTATTGCTTCATAAGCATGATTGCACTAGTTTGACAGATGATTTGAGATCTGATAAGATTCGTCTAGATCTTTTGGAGATGTAGCTGCATGTTCTAACAAAGGAGCACAATCGGCTCTTGTTTTTGGTTGTTGTGACTTATTGTCACTGGTAGTACAATATTTGATCTTAGATGGCCATTTCCCCCTCTATGAAATCTTTTCCCTTGAAATTTCCATTCTTCTACTTGAGGGATAGAAGATGACGATGTTCTAAATGCTTTTTGGTTTAAAGCCTCGTATCCTTTTTGTAAACACATTTGACTATCATATTCATATAAAGATCTATATCCCTTAGGTACCTTTGGCTCTTCAGATGTTTGAAACATCACTCCTCTGAACCGAAATGCTTTTAGCATAAATGGCTTTTCTTCTGGTATAATCAAATAATTACTATTTTCTAACTTATATGACCTACTGCTGCTTGGTTGGTTTGGTTTATCTATTTCTATCATATTTCTTGGATTATCTACAAATAACCTTGGAAGTCTAAAGATAGGTCTTTTATCTGATCTATATGAGAAGGAATTATTTGGATTTTTCCTTCTAAATAAGCTATCCTCTAGGGATGTTTATTTTTCTTTACTGCCTTGGTTGCTTCTTGATATTCAAAATACCAACTTTCTAGTAAACCTACTTCTTCGTAGGTTACTCCTTGGGCTTTTGCTGTTGCTAGTCCTATTCTAACACAATATTTAAGAATGGGTTTTTTCATCTTAGGATGAGTTGTATTGGTTAACTGAAAAGAGGCTTGCATAATTATTGACAGATATTTGGATTCTAACAACATTTTCAGATCTTGCACCCCTATCATTAACTTCCATGCATCCTTAATATGCTTATCAGATAAGCTCATTGTATAGTTGGGTAAATGGTTCCATATTGACATCCTGCAATTATATTTCCTGTGATTGACCTTATTCTAGCTTATTCATAATCTAAATGTCTAGAGTCAAACAATTATGCTAAGACTGGAGCATTTATCCCATTTCTAAATAAATGTACTAAACCTAATCTGATGCCACCAAAATGTATATAAGCATATTTTTTGGCCTTGACAAACTCTTGAAATTTTTGTAACTCTTTTTCTTGAAATAATTTTAGGCCAACTATTTGGGTTGCTTCTCCTGAGATTCGTATTTTTAATTCTACTTCTTTGAGTATGATTTTCTTGGTAAGTACTTGCATAGTAGTGTCCTTATAGACCTAAGAGCTGGTTAACTCGGGAGGATTCCATTTAGAAGGATCTATTATGGCTTGTTCCTCTATATCATGTTTAGCTTCTCTATTATTTACTTCGTCAATCCTTGTTCCATTTACCAAAGAAAATGCTTTTATCATATGATCCATTTGAAACACACAGAAGAAACTTAAAATATAAACTAAACTAGGGATGTACTGAAGTATCCTTTATCTAATTCACAAATGTAGAATAAAAGCGGTTCGAAGGCTTCCTGGCTTGTTTAGACTTTGTATATAGTTTATATTACTTCTCATAGATCATAGAAAAAGAGGACAGATGTATGAAGAAGACAAACAAAAGAATATCTCAATGTATAGAAAGATCTCTAAAATATTTGAGATTACAGTCTACACCATGGGAAACAATTGGATTAACAAAAGAATTAAGTTTAAATCCTTTTGATCAGCTATGGTAGAATCAGAATCTAGACCAAAGGCTTTCAAGTTAATCAATAATAAAAAGTTAACTCAAGAATTTTTTGAAGTAGTATAAACTATAAACAAAGTCTGAAGCAAGCCAGGAAGCCTTCGAACTACTTTTGTTCTACAATTACGAATTAGATAGAAGCTACTTCAGTCCTTCTCTGGTTTAGTTTATATTCTAAGTTTCTTCTATGTGTTTCAAATGGATCGTATGATAAAATCATTTTCTTTGGTAAATAGAACAAGGAATGACGAAGTAAATAGTTGAGAAGCTTAACATGATATAGAGGAACAAGCCATAATAGATCCTTCTAAATGGAATCCTCCCAAGTTAACTAGCTCTCAGGTCTATAAGGACACTACTATGCAAGTACTTACCAAGAAAATCATACTCAAAGAAGTAGAATTAAAAATATGAATCTCAAGAGAAGCAACCCAAATAGTTGGCCTAAAATTATTTCAAGAGAAAGAGTTACAAAAATTTCAAGAGTATGTCAAGGCCAAAAAATATGCCTATATACATTTTGGTGGCATTAGATTAGGTTTAGTACCTTTATTTAGAAATGGGATAAATGCTCTAGTCTTAACAAAATTATTTGACTCCAAACATTTAGATTATAAACAAGCTAGAATCGGGTCAATCACAGGGAATCTAATTGCAAGATGTCAATATGGAACCATTTACCCAAACTATACAATGACCTTATCTGATAAGCATCCTAAGGATGCATGGAAGTTAATGATAGGGGTGCAAGATCTGAAAATGTTTCCAGAATCCGAATATCTATAAATAATTATGCAAGCCTCTTTTCAGTTAACCAATACAACTCATCCTAAGATGAAACAACCCATTCTTAAAGATTGTGTTACAATGGGACTAGAAACAACAAAACCCCAAGGAGTAACCTACGAAGAAGTAGGTTTACCAGAAAGTTGGTATTTTGAATATCAAGAAGCAACCAAGGTAGTAAAGAAAAATAAACATCCCTAGAGGATAGCTTATCCAGAAGGAAAAATCCAAATAATTCATTCTCATATAGATCAGATAGAAAGGCCTATCTTTAGAACTCCAAGGTTATCTATAGATAATCCAAGAAATATGATAGAAACAGATAAACCAAACCAACCAAGCAATAGCAGGTCATATAAGTCAAAAAATAGTAATAATTTGATTATACCAGAAGAAAAGCCATTTATGCTAAAAGCATTTTGGTTCAGAGGAGTGATGTTTCAAACATCTGAAGAGCCAAAGGTACCTAAGGGATATAGATCATTATATGAATCTGATAGTCAAATTTATTTACCAAAAGGATACCAAGATTTAAAGCAAAAATCATTTAGAACATCCTCATCTTCTATCCCTCAAGTAGAAGAATGGAAATTTCAAGGGAAAAGATTTCATAGAGGGGGGAAATGGCCACCTAAGACAAATTATTGTACTACCAGTGCAATAAGTCACAACAACCAAAAACAAGAGCTGATTGTGCTTCTTTGTTAGAACATGCAACTACATCTCCAAAAGATCTGGACGAATCTTATTAGATCTCAAATCATCTGTCAAACTGGTGCAATCATGCTTCTGAAGCAATAGATGATTTAGGATGTCAGGCTGAAGAGATATTGAAAAATTTGAAGTTAGTTCAAGATAATCTAACTTTAGACAGGAAAGCAAAGGAAGAACGCAAGAAGAAAAGGGAACTTAATAAAAAGAAGAAATCTGAATCTAATCAATTTCAAAATTTGGGATCATGGCAATATTTTAAGCAGGATGATTCAAAAGTCTCTAGTTCTAAGTCCATCCCTGAACCAAAAAACACTAAAGTATTTTCCTTTTTTGAGGGGGGAGGAATAAAAAATACATCAAAAGAAATACCAAAAATATATGACTTCAGAAATGGAAACTTAAAACTAGAAGAAGCAGCAAAGAAATTTCCTAGTTTTATAAGACCCACTCTCAATAAAGCTCATATTTTCCATTTAGTACCAAAGTATCCAAAGATAGAGCAAGATCTAATGGAATCAAATAGCAATGGCTACATTCTAGATCTAGATCATTCAGAAAATCCTGAAGACTCAATAAGAGTCTAGATTGATGCTTTATGGCAAATGCAATAAACAACTAAGCTGGAAAATGCTTCAATATTTAGCTTGGAAGAAAAAAGGATGACTAGTATAGTCTATATTTGGTGGCAAGGACCATCACAGGCTAAACGAGAAGAAGTCATAAAAGCAGGACTCCCAGTATTTGAGAAATTACTGAGAAACTAGTTCTATATAGAGCCAGAGAACTCAAAGAAACAAGCTATGGTTGATTTAGCAAGAATGGAACTAAAAGATGCCAAACATCTAGATGAGTACTCAAGAGAATATTTCAGGTTGGTAATGACTACAGAATTGATCAATGATTTAATGACTAAGGTCACATATTTATCAAGACTCCCAAATAATATAGGTGGCTTAGTGTTAAACGATATAGAAGAAAAAGTTAAGTCTTTTCAAACAATCTATAGGGTAGATATTATAAATCATTGTAAGCAGAAATTGAAATATCTCTGTTGGCAAAATAATGCTCAAGAAATCGCTGCAAAACTTTCACAGAAATGTTGCAAAGAACTTCTCCCATGGACGACTATTGGAAATAAGCATCATAAAAAGAGAAGGTATGGGAATACAAAGTAAGAAGGGTAGCAAATCCAAAAAAGTCATTTCCAAAATATATATTTTAAAAGAAGAAATGCTCTAGTAAAATATGGATGTTGTTTTTCTACAAAAAAAAGGGCATTTTTTTGCTAAATGTCCAAAAAACACATCGTCAAAATTAAAGAAATGTTTGGAAATGGATGAATTTATAGATGATTGGTCTATTGTAGATAGCGATGATGATTGATCTGAAGTTTTTATGTTATCTGAAATTATATCTGAAGCAGATGATACAGAAGAAGAAAATGATATAAATACAAAACAAAAATGAATATTTGAATCAGTTCAAATTGTGAACTAGAATCAGAATCAAAAGAATTATAAGGCTTAAGCATTTCAGACTTTAGCGAAACAAAGGATGAATCAGAAGACAAAGAATCAGAAACAGAGGATGAAGCAGGAATCAATATAAGATCAATAAAAGGTAAAGCAATAGTAAGTGATATCTATTCAAAAGCTCCAAGCCTTTGCCTTGTTCCGAAAAACATTGGTCATTCAACTTATTTTGATTATTCTAATCAATATGATGTAAAGGTTGAAAGCAATTTGACGAAGAAAATTATTAGAGCCAATGATCTCTTGTACACAACAGTAGAATTACAGTCAGGTAATAGTTGTATTGAAGTTGATGCTTTCATTGATTCTGGAGGATCTAATAATCTAGCAAGGCCAAGCCTATTCAAATCCTCTTGGAAGCCATTAAAATATCATCCATTCAGAGACAATTGGAAGCAATATTACCTTAACACATTATGTAGATAATATTCCAATGAGAGTAGGAGGCAGTGTTATAAAAATTTCAGCCATCCAGTATTATGATCAGTCAAGCAATCTAATATTGGGTATGCTATTCGTAACATATGTTCTCCCAATGACAATCGCCAATGACAAAATAATCTGCAATATTAAGAAAAAAACAGTATGTGTAAATAGGATATCTCTAGCAATTTTCAAAATTAAAAAATAAAAAGATGAACAAGAAACCAAAAATGAGAAAGCAAGAAAATGATAGAAATGACTAGAAAAAAGTGTTGCAGAACTATGAAACAAAGGAAAAATAACAACATATTAACAAAGCTATCAAAAAAGACAGTTGATCAGAAGAACAAAAAGAAATCCAAAAGAAGTTACTTAAATTTTGTTCCAACAATCCTCAAGAATTCTAGGATAGAGAAAGTCCAATGTAAGACATAGAGACAGTCCATGACAATGGAGTTCAAGGAGGTATAATTCCCTGCACACCTCAGGATGAACAAGAATTGAAAGCACAAGTACGAGAACTACTTGCACTTAAACTTATTGAAGAATCAAGTTCTCAATATTCATGCTCAGCTTTTATTGTAAGGAATCATGTAGAAGTGGTTAGAGAAAGGCTAGAATGGTTATCAAGTATAAACCACTTAATGATATTACAAGAGATTTCAAATATCCACTCCTGAGACAGGAAGTTATAATTCAAAATATTCAAAATTCCAAGATATTCTCTAAGTTTGACATGAAGAGTGGATATTATCAAATTCAGATCAAACCAGAAGACAGGCATAAAACAACATTCTCATGTCCAGCGGCATTCTTTCAATGGAACATGGTTCCCTTTGGTCTAAAAGATGCACCTAATTTCTTTCAAAGAAGAATGGATAGTATTTTTGGTAGGTATGATTTTATAATTGTGTATATAGATGATCTTCTAATACATAGTGAAAATATAAAAGAACAAATTCTACATCTATATATTTTCATGAAAGAAATAGAAGCCCATGGAATTGTATTATCAGATAAGAAGATAGAGTTGTTCAAAGAGACTATTGAGTTTCTTGGGATTATTATAATTAACGGACAAATCCAAATGCAGCCTCATATTGTACAAAAAATTTCCAGTTTTCCAGATGAGTTGGGAGACAAAAATCAGATTCAAAGATTTTTAGGAATATTAAACTATGTACATAGATATATTCCTTTGTTATCAGAAAAAACAAAAAATATTGGAAAACACTTAAATGGTGGATGGAGTAGCACTGCAACTACAGCAGTTCAAAAAATCAAGAAAGAAGCTCAGAGCTTGCCAAATCTCAAACCTTTAGGTAACAGACAACTCATTTTACGAACAGATGCATCAGATGAATTTTGGGGGGCAGTTCTCATCGAAGAAGGAGAAAATAATGAAGAACAAATTTGTGCCTACAAATCAAGAGAATTCTCAGTAAGTCAAAAGAATTATTTTACAACAGAAAAAGAAACTTTGGCCATATTCAATGGAGTGCAAAAATTTGAATTATATCTTGCACTAGTACATTTTATTATCATAATTGATTGTAAAAACTTTCAGTATTTTTTAAATGCCAAAATCGAGCAACAAATGGCTAGAGGAAGGTTCTTATCTTGGAAGATCTGGTTTCAACAATATGATTTTGAAATACAATGGATACCAGGGAACTCCAACTGGTTAGCAGATGTGCTAACTAGAAAAATGAATAAGATGTTTATGGTTGACAACAATGATGATTGCCAATATACATTGGCAAAAAGACTTCATAGGATTGAACGGCTTTTACCAGAGCTCACAATAGAAACTAAAAAGGTGGTAGGATTAAGGCTCAGAAGAAATGAAGAACTCTGTAAATGTAGAACTCTGTAAAATATATCCATGTGAAGGTATGAAGATCAAAATCATTTTTAGAGCTCTGACAAGCATGTGGTCCATTCCTTGGACTTCACATATGATAAATACTTTGAAAACACTTAAATACTATCAATTAGTGGGATGTGTTGATTTTGGCTTAGGAATTTATAATTCTACAAGATTTTTGGATGAACGTAAAATTCCCATTCAGAACGAAATCACTAGATGGCTACCTTCTCTTAGAATCCCAAATCTATGGGATCGACTGCATCAAACCTTTCAACAAAGTTTGGGGGAAGATTATAAAGAAGATGACAAATTTCCAATGTTTAATCTAATAGAAGAACATGCAAATTGGATTATCAAAGAAGGAAGATCTATAAAGAAGAGAAACAAAAGAATATCTCAGTGTATAGAAAGATATCTAAAATATTTGAGATTACAATCTACACCATGGGAAACAATTGGATTAATAGAAGAATTAAGTTTAAATCCTTTTGATCAGCTATGGGCAGAATCAGAATCTAGACCAAAGGCTTTCAAGTTAATTCAGGAATTTTCTGACTGGTTTAAAATTTTTCCTGAAAATACATTAACTCATAAAAAGCCATTATCCAAGAAGCAGATAAAATAATTGAAGACAGAGTAGTTAAAATAATAATTAATGTTAAATCATTAATTAATTGTTGATTTGTTCAGAGATTTGAAGTGATGACACATTATGTCTTATTTGCCTGTTGATAACATCTGGAAGCTGCAGTCATATAATTTTTGATAGTAATTGGATTCAAAAATATGAAGTTAGGATGATTTGTTTGCAATGAATAAGGCAGCCTATAGACAGAAACATTGAATTTTCTGACTTGATAGGTTTAGAATTCCCAGTAGATCATGTGAAGCATCTCTATGCAGACAAAAGTTGGATCCAAAATTTTTAGATAGACAGTTTAGTGCATGCAGATGCTCTAAGCAAAGGAAAAAGATTTGATATGATGAGAAAAGATAAAGCAAATATTGAAGAAGGACAATCATCCACCAAAGATGCTCATAAATAGGAAAGTTAAGCTCCACCTTGGTACGAAGATGCCTATAAACAGGAAAGTTCAGCTCCACCTTGGTAAGAATATTCCCAAGTTGACCCCATGCATGAAGAAACCAACATCGAATATTTACTAATGGCTCTTGAACAACAAAAAGCAGAAGATGCTGATATGACTTGTGATAATTGCAACATGGACCCTTGCATCTATAACGATAGCCACAGTGGATAATTTTGTACAAAGAATATTTTGCTTTTTCTTTTTGAAATATTGAGTAGACACTGTGCAGGTACGAGTCCTAGCAAGACCCTCAATCCTTCAGTTTCTTAGGCTAATTTTGAAATCTGGATTTAGAATCCGAAGAGACTTCTATGGTCTATAAATAAGTGTTTTGAAAATGGAAGGCATCGCGAGGTGTGATCTCATATTATGTTGTTCACATGGTATGTACATGTTTTCTTGATTTAATATAGAACCTTGTTGGGCTGCCTGTCTCAAGATAGTTCTGTATTTCTCAAAAGACCTTTGGAGAGTATAAGGCGAAGTGTAAAGACCAGTAGTGTGGTTGTTGTTTTCGCGTCTCTCAGTGAGAGAAATAGCCCGACATTCGTCTTTGTTTTTATCAAGTAAGTGCTAAGTCAAACATCTTTCTTATATATATATATAAAATTAAGTGATTGAGTTTTTGGATATTTTCTCAACATCTAATTTCTTACTTTAGAAATTATTTGAGTAATCTGTATTAGTTTTTCAGGTGTTTTTGAGAAGTAAGGTGTTAGCCCCTAGTTTTTTATTATCTCATTTGTCAAAATTTTCGTAGCAGTAAGAAGCAAGAAATGCATGCATTAATTGGGATGCGAGTAAGTCAAAACTTAAAATAGTCACTGCATTATAATTGAAAGTAAATCTAATCGATATATTCAAACCAATAATGTTAGAGTATTAATTGCACAGTCTTCTAAACTCAAAATAATCACCACATTATTGAAATCATATCTCATCGATATTCAAACTAATTAATTGCCATAGTATTTAAAGTATATATGATCGTTATTCACAGTGATGGATATCCAAGCCTTCAACAATGGGAAATAGTTTGAAAATTTGATTTTGAGTCCATCGTTATACAACCGTGCCCAAGAAGCTTCATGGTTTGACAAATTTGATTCCATTTTTATAGAAGTGTGGCCATGTTCAAAATCAACAAAACAAAAACATGTAGCCAACAACACAAGAAGAATTACAAAACATCCCAATTTACAACACATCCAACATTCCTTATTTACTTCAACAAGTCACTGAATTTCTTTTCTTCTCAACCTTATGAGGTTTCTCTTTGATGTTTTCATCATGACACTCTTTTATATCTCTAAAGGTTGATGCATGTTGCAACAACCCTTGCATGTAGGAGAAATTTTGTAGAACCATTTTGTTTAGCTTTTCCTGTTCTTTTTTCCTAATGAGTCTTTCATTCTCTAATTTACAACTCTTCAACTTAGCTCTCAACCTCCTAGATGTATCAATTCCATTAAGGAAGCCTCCCTCTTCTTACTTAGGATGGATTTGATCCCTATCATGTTATACCATATTATCACACATTCTTCTATTTCTTCCTTCGATTATATCCTCTTATGTGTTGTCACACACACATAGTTGTTAGTGATATCAAGCATAAACATATTAACTTGTTACATTTTCATGTCAATAAGAAGCATGTTGATATAAAGCATATTGATCTATTATTGTTTACACATCTAGAACCCATGTCAGTCACATATTCCGAGTAAAAAGGACATATCAACATGTTCATAACCATATCAACAGAAGGTTTGAATTCAATATTTTACCAAGGTTAGCAACCACAACATCTGCAAGTTTAACATTAGCTTATATATTCCAATAAAATTATCAAAATAAATAATCTCATTTAAGGCCCATCCAATTCGAGTGTTGAGCCTAGGCTCTGATACACTATCTAAGACTCCCTCCCACCCCCTTTCCTTGATCTAGGGTTGTGAGAGGTGTTACCTATGACTTAACCTAACATACAAAAATTTTCATGAAGATCGTGTTACAAAAATGTTCATTTTTTCAAAGTTTGTGGAACTAAAATCTAATATCGCCATCACACCTAGCTCATGGAGAGCATCCTCATGTTATAAATTTCACCTCAATTTGAGTTCTATATCAAACATTACGCTTGTTAGAAATTTTAGCTAATTAAAAGAGGCCATGTCATCATTGAGAACCATGTGGCTTCTGCTAGGCCTTGGAGGCACTTTCACATTATCACTGTGGGACCCACAATTACATTCCACATCACACTAGAGTAGTGCTACAACATGATCCTACCCATCACATGTGGCCACAAACATGTAATGAAAAATGGGTGGTGGGTGGTCTCTTAGTGGGTAGGTTTCCCACACTGGAACCTTGACCAAACCAACCCTTTCATCATTGGAATCACCCCTTTTAAGTTCACACTGATCCAATCTATGGTAGAAGGTTTTGGCTTGACGGCATGGTTCCACGAACTAGAACCTTGGATGGATTGACTTGAATCTCCCCCAGTGTGCTTGTATCATATTCACAATATGCTAGAACATACAATGACAAGTGGTAAGTGGTGACATGGTTATATTTTGGAAACATGGGTAGATTTTCCTAACTCTGTTGCTTCACCCAATACAAAGTTTGTTGAAAAATAAACCAAGAAATTCTCAATTTTATATTTCCTTGATTAAATTGAGAAAAATTGAATTTCCACATCAATAGAAAACTTAGATGATGTTAACTTGTGTCGCCTAGTTTACTCAGTAAATTCAAGTTGGAGTTAAAGTTCATCTCAGCATGTGTGAATGCTAGTTTGTAGTAATCAAGGCCAATTATCTTAGATTGTTTTCAATTAAATTAGTTCCAACTTTTGGAGGAACTATTGGAAGGTTAGTTAAGTAGTGGGACTTCAGTGAAACTTAGTGATCATCCTGTTAATTGATCAATCAACCCAAAATAGCTAGTCCATGTAGAGAATTAAAGTTACCCAATTGAGGTGGAGATTCCAAGGCAGTGTAACATCATGTGTAGACTAGTCTTGAGTGCACAAGTGTTGCATGTAGTTAGATGACCAGCTTCAGGAATTGCGTGATTCAATTTGAGGAATTTTCTAAATAATAGGGGCCTAATTCCTAAAGGAAAAACGCAAGGAAATACAAGCTCAAGCCGAGGAAAATTTTGACTAAGTCTAGGTTAGAGGCCTTCAGTGAGGAGAGAGATAGGTTATGCACTTGAAAGGTGTGCTCAGTTTAGCAAAGAAATTTTTATACATCTATAATCATTTGATTCATGGAAGTAGGCATTTGGGTTTTTAGCATATTTTTTTCCCCAGATAAAATTACTTGTTTTATGTATGTTGTTTCTTCTTGCATGTCTGAAATTTTTGTTCTAAATTGTGAATTAACGTTTGTAGAGCAGTATAGTATGTTTGTGTATTATTATTTTGATTAAAACTCATGAGCAGTTGCAAATCTACAACCTAATTTCTACATGGTATCAGAGCTCGATTGACATTAGAGCAGGAAATTCGAAGTTGTTTCTTAGAGGTTCGAATTTGAAGATCACTGTAGCAAGACTTCTTTAGAGCTGATAAGATGGCCTTCAATGGACTAAGGATAGGATATGAATTGTAAGGAACCTAAAATTGTGTTGCATTACATGGAGGAAATATTGGATGACAATGGATTGCTTGAATATGTCAAGACAAATATTCGAAGACCACCAACAAATTATGTCCAGGACCTTGCACAGTGGAAGAAAGATGTAGTCAAGGTGAGGAGAATAATATTGGAGGGAATACATGATCATATTGTCTCGAATATCCATGGAAAAGAATCTTCGTTCGATGTGGAAAGAACTGATAGAATTTTTCAAGAATAGTAGTAACCATAGGAAGCTGACGCATAAGGATAAACTTCAAAGTATAAAGACATAGAAGAATGATACTATATTGTAGTATTTGAGCAGGTTCACACAATGTCATGATGGACTTGGTGGGTTCGGTGTTACTATCCCTGAAGATGACTTGGTAAGCCTATCCCTTTTGGGCCTTCCCAAGAGTTGGCATAGCTATCAAGATTTGGTGAATGGGATGGAAAAAATACTGAATTGGGAGTGTTTATGATATGATTTGGTACAAGAATAAATAAGGAGTTATACCAAAGATGGGACTTCATCCAAGGGCGAGGATGAAGAAAAAATTGCATTGGATGGAAAGGAAAAGAAGGGAAAAGGGAAGAAATCCCAATCTAAACCAGAATCTAATTAGGGGGGCAAGAAGAAATATTTGTCAAAAATCAAATTCTTCCATTTTCATGAATTCGGGCACTATGCCACCAAGTGTCCACACAAGAAGAAAAACAAGAATACCTCATGAGGAGAAAAAGGTGAAGCTTTGGTTTCACAGTTCAAGCTTGAATTTACCTTCATTGCATGCATGGTCAACACAATGATGGGTAGCATGTGGTACCTAGACTCAGGTGCATCATTCCACATGACAGGGTGTAGATACTTTTACAGTAACCTAGAGGAGAAATATTTGCAGATGCACATTGAGATGGGGGATTACATAAGGTATATCGCGACTAGGATTGGTACATTCACAGTTCAAAGGGAGTCAGGCTCCCCCCTTAAGTTCAAGAATGTCATGTTTGTTCCTCGCCTAAAGAAAAATCTCATGTTTTTTGCCATTTTGGAAGAGTGTGGTTATGATGTGATATTGAACAAAGGAAAGGAATTCCTGAGACACATAGCCATGAAATAGGTGAAGCAGATCAAGATTTGTGTGACGAATCTATACAAGCTAGATTTCAAGGATTGTGTTGCATTGATCACAAAGGTGGAGAAGGTGTAGATCCATGATGTCGGTGAACATTGGAATAGAAGACTTGGCCATTTTCATCATGGCACTTTGACAATCATGAAGTAGATAAACACATGCACCCCCAAAGAAGCACTTGAGTAGTAGGATGTATGCAAAGGATGTACTTTAGGGAAGTACACAAAATCCACATGCCGAGAGCCCAACTCTGGGGTGTTACGGTTTGACGCCACTGTCTTAGACTTTTGTTATACAAGAAAATGACCTCCTCATCAGCTCAGAGGAGAAAGACAATTTGGCTGAAGACATGACCTACTTCACAGGCCTATTTTCCAAGGTAACTCTCCTCAGAAACTAGTAGGAAGAGTTAGAATGCTCCCTGTGCATGAACTAGGGGTGTAATTCCCTAGGGTAACTCATTGTGTTTCCTAAGGGACAACATTACCCAAGTTTAGTACGATTCTGGAGGTAAAATGAGTGGGTTGAGTGACTAGTATTCAACTCTTTACTCGAATGTCACCCTGAAAAGAAAGAAACATCTACCTTCAACTTGTCTAAGGATATTACCTTTCCTAATGGAGTCTAATGGAAGGGAAAAGAGCAATAAGAAAGGAAACATCCTAGCTTTTTCCAAATGGAACTCATGAGAGAATTGGCAAGGATAAGCCTCTCATCATCTATATATTGGAGGCTTGGGCATTCTGAAAGAGGTCGAAGGATTGTCAACTAATTGTTGAAGTTTTGTATGCGATATAGTTGCTTTATGATGCAGGAGCATTTAGACATAGTCAGCAATGTGATGGAATGATCACATGTTATGACTAACAAGGGGTTGGAAGACAAGAGATTAGTTAATTTTATTAATTTAAATGTACGAGAGTGTTTTAATTTGTTGTCAAATATGAGAAAAAGGTATAGTGGCTGATTGATCCTCCCTGTGTGGAGATCAGGCCAAGCAATTAGATTTATTTGGTTTTGAATAGGATATGAAGGATTTGAAAGCTTAATTTAGCATTTGTTTTAGAAAAGAGTGGAGTTGAAGAGATTCTTTAGGAGAGAGTGAGAGATTTCTGGATCTGAACTAATTGGTTCACGAATCCATTCTTGTATAAATTATGATCTTTTCACATAATTCGGGAGGTTAGCTAGGTTATACTCAAATGGATAGATAGGATGGATGAGCAAAGGGAGAACTGAAACAGTCGAGTGTGACTATTTCTCCTGTAAATATTATAATTCTAAATAGTGTGGATTGTGTATATTATGTGTGTAAATATATAGATGTGTGTGTTCCCATAGCCTTATGGTGCATTTATTGTGATCCTAAGAAACATTGTGGAATTCTGTGTTGAAAGGAACATGAATGTCTGATGGGATTTCCTTTATGGTATCCGTATTTAATTGTTTAATAAATCATGTGTATAGACATGTAGAAATCGAGATTTCCATGTGAATGGATAGAAAGATCAGCTGAAAGTAGGCACAATTGAGTTTTACAGCAGAATAGAGGAAGACCGAGAATATCTGACTATAATGGAGAATGTAGAATTTTCCAAAAAGTCCTAAGGAAAGGACAAGAAACCAATGAAGGGAAATGGGCGGTAAAGATTAAATCATATCATTGAAAAGAGAGGATGGATGTCTCAAATTTAAGCACAAATTGCATGTTATATTGTTTAGCACTTCACAAGTCAACAATAGCGAGAGTGTTTTGATCGTTTATCAATGGAGATCTATGGTCATCAGGTAGTGAAGATGCACACGCATTAACCAGAAGAGTGGTTTCCCAAAGGTGGTAAGAAGACTATTGAGCGACCTCAAAAGTCGTAAGTGGTTTCTAGAGAACGGACCCGATGAGGTTATGAGCCGAGATTCAATTGAGTTGAAATACAAAGGTGATCGGAACATCCGTCGAATGGTTGATCAGACAGATATTGGGTGCGAACAAGCTAGGAGGTTAATTTGGATTTTGAATCCAACTGGGTTGTATATAACAAGGTTTAACTGTCATTGAATTCCAACCATCTAGACCATTTGTTGGATGCTGGATCGGACGGTGAATGCGGGGGAATGGGCACGCAAGTTAATGGTTGGGCAAACCTAATAAGTTATCAACACATGTTTAATTCTATTTGAGGTTTGGTCTTATGCTTCGGAGTGGGACCAATGCCCGTTGGTCGGGTTTCCTGTGTATTGCGTTGTTTGTTGAACGACTGACGTTGGTTGGATTTTTGTAAAGTCCACCAATGTAAAAGTGCTTCTGATGCAAATGTGGGCCTGACTCACTAGCCATAAAATCACAGTTTTGCTGCGTCATTTTTGGTATCAGAGCTAGACCAATGCTCTGTAGAGATTGGTTGAGAGACTGAATTTTAATTCCTTCATATGTATAATTGCAGTGAAGTGAATCTGATACAGATGGGGATTAGACTACAAAGGACATTGAGATCAGAATGGGGAAGCAGTGAACTTCTGATGAAGGTCTGGTAAGAATGTTTATTTTGATAATTTTACAAAGATGTGTTTTGAATGTCTAAAGAACAGCAACGAATTGAAATTTCAAAGGCGAAGATGCTTTCGTTTCAGGAAAATGAAAATTCCATGTAAGTTGATTGAATGATTGGTTTGATTTAAAAGGTAAATTGAAATGAAAGGCTTAGAAGTTAAAGTTGAATAAAAGAGTGGTTTGCTATGGCATTGAAGTCATTTAAATGATTCAAAGAATTTTGTGAAAAATGAGAATGATTGAGGATTGCTTAAAGAATTGTTGAAGACAATGATACATTGATATTGATAGATAAAGGAATAGTTAGACTGAAGGTTGGATTCAATAGATCTGAAAAGAGAGTCATTACAAGGAATGAATTCTAGAATTTGTAGAAGCAAAACAAGATTTTCTAATAAATAGGTTCTCAAAAGGAATTGGTAGTGGCTGTCATGAATTGGTAAAATAATTGAAATTCAGATCTAATCTTAATTGATCTTGAAAGTTGAAGAGTCCATTATGAAAAGTAAAATGGGAAATAGTTGTTGGCTGTATGGAGTCTTTTGAATGGAAATTTTAAATGAAATAGTGAACATATGAATCTTTTGGCAAAGATTTAATTGATGGAATGGGAATTAGTTTTAAGAAATATTTGAAGGAAAAGTTGCAGGTTTAAAAGGTTACTTTGATGTATCTTGAGATAATATTGTGCAGGTCAATAGAAGCAATGGAATAGCTGAAAGGTAGAACGAGTTGTACCAACATCATAGCATATGAGCTATTTTAAAGAAGAAAGAGAAAAAAGAACTCTCATATGAGTAAAGGTGACAATACCCAATAGTAAATGAAATTACTGAATGAAAGAAGGAAGTGAGCAATTGAAGATGCAGAGCCTAGAGTAAGGAGTGTTCAAGAGGAGATGAGAACAACTTCCAACTATGGTTGGGTAGAAGTTGTTGAGGTAGCTCCACAATTGTAATTGTGGGTAGAGTTGTCTTAAAGATAACAATTCCAGGAAGAGGAGTGTTGGGTAGAATTGTTAGTTAGTGAAAGGTTCGAGGAAAGAACCAATAGGTGCCAAAAGGCTAAACTCAGAAAAGTTTGGTGATGCATGAAGGAGACTTGTTATAGATGAAATGAAAAAGGGCTAGTTGCAGCTCACAAGTGAACCAGGAAAGTTCACCAAAGGAAGAAATGGAACTGACTATTGGTAGTTATGATAAGGGTACAGAGGAAAGTCAGAAGCAGATGAAAAAGAGTGTTAAAGTAGTTGGACTCAAAGGAACGAGTGAAGAAGAAAGGGACATAGAGTTGGCTGAGATGAAGATAGAACTCAGTGGTTTGAAGAAGATGGTATTGAAATGAATTAGAGAAAAATGGAAACAAGGATTTTATGTAGGAAAAAGAATTAAATGGCCTGTCAGAGAATTGTTTACTAAGAAATTAATACTCCGAATAGTTGAGGATGAAGAAGTAGAATACATTTGTGAACCAGAGGAAGGATCTCTCCTTGGGGAAGGAGACAGTGATGAAGAATTTATCTATGAAAATTAGAATGAGAGAAATGTGTTGGTAACATATTCACAGACAAGAGAATCTCATATTTTTGGGACTAATTATTTCTGTGAATGTAAAATTGCAGGTATGCAGCCTAATGAATTTGCACCTGTGTATGAAAAGGTGAAAGAGGCAAAGGCAAGAAAACCACAAAAGGAGATACATAAAGACTTTCAAGACTTCAATTAGTGGAAGAAATCAAAAGGTATGGCTGAATGGTTTTGTCTTCTCTTAGTTAAAACTTATTGGATCATGTTAGAAGGAATTTTAGTAGGGATAGAAGACCAATGGGAAATGGAAAAAGGAAAGGAAATAAATGCATTGCAGATTTGTGAAATAAAGAGAAGAAAAGCTAACACAGAGAACCGAGCTGAAGAAGTTAAGTCAAGGAAAATGAGAAAGATCAAATTCTTATCATAGAAGAGGAGGAGACATTGTTATCTTATTTGGATAAACTGAGTGCTGAAAGAAATTGTGTAGAACAGGAAGGTATTCTACAAACTTATGATGAAATTGTCAAGCATAGTCAAGAAGTTGTGGTCCCAGAAGTTTTCTTTGATAAGGAAGAAATCAGAGATGTTGAGGAAGAATTTCTCAATAACTTAGTGAACTATCATAATAGTTCAGAGAAGCATGAGGCACTGATCACTGAGGCTTCAAATGAAGAACCTTGTATTTTTGAAACTGACATTTTGTGTATGTTTTCCAGTTTGACAAGTAATGAATGACAATTGGACAATGTGCTTATGCATATTGATGAAGAAGTGAGATTACTGGAAGAAATGGCTAAAGCAAAAAGATATTTTGAGCATGTATTTAATAATTTTGAGAATGATGGTATTGATAGGGAAATTGTCATGATTAAAGAAGCTAAAGATAAGAAAATGGAAGTTTTTGATGATAACCACAATGAAGTATTTTCAGTTGAGAATCAAAATGAAAGTACTATGGAAATTATGAAAAAATATAAGATGATGTTGACAAACACAGAAGTTTAGGAATTCTGTGATTTTAAAGTGGATTATTTTTATGAATCTGTAAACCATGAAGAAGTCTTAGAAAACTAAAATTTTGTTTCTGATGTAGGAGAAGATGAAACAACATCATTTTTATGCAATAGTATAAGTATAGAAGATGAAAGGATACTTCATAATGATATGCTCCAAGAAATTCTAGCTATTGAATTGTTGATTGATAGACTTGTGTCGGAACAAGGAACACTGTGTAATGCAAAGGAAAGTATTGGAATGAGAATTGATGACAGTTTCATAACTTTGAAAGAAGGACGATATAAAGATTTGATGGAAGAATTATCTATGAGAATTGAAACTATAGTTATTTTGAATCTAACAATTGTGATGGAAATATTGTCTTATATAGGAAGGAGGAGTCATATGTAAATGACATGCTTATTGAATATGAAGGACTTTTTATTTTGTTGGAAAAGTTGTTAAATGAACCTGATAATATAGAGGAAAAGATTATCTTTAATGATAGTGAAAGGGAAGCGGTAGAGTACAAACAACAGTTTGTAAATGATAGGGGCGAAGAAGAATTGGACAGAAATTTCATAATTTCTATAATGAGGAGAAATGTACAGTAGGCAAATGTCAGTGGAGTTCAGTTGAGAACAAATTGTAAAGAGGCAGTTGAGAAATTGTGGAATATGAAGATAGTTAAAAAGAGGGGCAGCAAGGAAGAGAAATTGACAAAAGCAATTTGTATCAGCAAGGAAAGAGGACAACAACAAAATAAGATTTGGAAACCTGAAGGAACAGACGTGACAGTGGCAGAAGAATTGAATCAACAGCATGATGAAAATGATGACCAGTTACAAAGTAAAGTTTGGGATACTGGATGATCAACCGAAGAAACACATGACCAGGAGGTCATGAAAACTTTCAACTTTGGGAGTTTGATGCAAGAGCATTTAGACCTAGTTAGCAATGTGATGGAATGATCACATGCCGTGACTAACAAGGGGTTGGAAGACAAGATCTTAGTTAATTTTATTAATTTAAATGTATGAGAGTGTTTTAATTTGTTGTCAAATATGAGAAAAAGGTATAGTGGCTAATTGATCCTCCCTGTGTGGAGATTAGGCCAAATAGTTAGATTTATTTGGTTTTGAATAGGATATGAGGGATTTGAAAGCTTAATTTAGCATTTGTTTTAGAAAATATTGGAGTTGAAGAGTTTCTTTAGGAGAGAGTGAGAGATTTCTAGATCTGAACTAAAATTGGTTCATGAATCCATTCTTGTATAAATTATGATCTTTTTGCATAATTCAGGATGTTAGCTAGGTTAGATTCAAATGGATAGATATAATGGATGAGCGAAGGGAGAAATGAAATAGTTGAGTGTCACTGTTTATCCTGTCAATATTATATTCTAAATAGTGTGGATTGTGTATATTATGTGTGTAAATCTGTACTTGTGTATGTTCCCATAGCCTTATGGTGCATTTACTGTGATCCTGAGAAACATTGTGGAATTATGTGTTGAAAGGAACATGAATGTCTGATGGGATTTCCTTTACGGTATCTGTATTTAACTGTCTAATAAATCATGTGTATAGACATGTAGAAATCAGGATTTTCATGTGAATGGATGGAAGGATCAGCCAAAAGTAGGCGCAATTGAGATTTACAACATAATAGAGGAAGACCGAGAATGTCTAACTATAACAGAGAATGCAGACCTTTCCAAAAATTCCTAAGGAAAGGCCAAGAAATCAATGAAGCGAAATGGACGGTGAAGATTAAATCATATCATTGAAAAGAGATTATACAGACGACTCAGATTTAAGTACAGATTGCATGTTTAATTTTTTAACACTTCACAAGTTAACAGTCATGAGAATGTTGTGACCATTGATCAAAGGAGGTCTACAGTCATCGGGTAATGAAGACACGCACGCATTAACCAGAAGAGCGGTTTCCCAAAGAAGGTAAGCATATTATCGAGCGGGCTCAAAAGTCGTAAGTGGTTTCTAGAAAACGGACCCGATGAGGTTATGAGCCGAGATTTAATTGAGTTGAAATCCAGAGGCGATTAGATCGTCCATCAAATGGTTGATCGAACGGATATCGGGTGCGAACAAGCGATGAGGTTAATTTGGATTTCAAATCTGATGGGGTTTTAATAACAAGGTTTAACCATCATTGAAATCTGACCATCCAGACCATTTGTTGGATATTGGATCAGATGGTGATCGTGTGGGAATGTGTGCACTATTTAATGGTTGGGCGGACTCGATAAGTTATCAACACAGGTTTAGTTCTATTTGAGGTCCGCTCTTATGCTTCGGAGTGGGATTGACGTCTATTAGTCAGGTTTCTCGTGTATTGCATTGTTTGTTGAATGACTGGCATTGGTCGGA
Organism: Pinus taeda; assembly: GCA_000404065.3. Taxonomy (NCBI): domain Eukaryota; kingdom Viridiplantae; phylum Streptophyta; class Pinopsida; order Pinales; family Pinaceae; genus Pinus; species Pinus taeda. The sequence goes on from APFE031557998.1 coordinate 58,175, forward strand.
TTTTTGTAAAGTCCACCAATGTAAAAGTGCTTCTGATGCAAATGTGGGCTTGACTCACTAGCCACATGTAGAGATTAGTAAAATCACAGTTTTTCTACGTCACTTTATCACTAAGAGGTTAAGAAGAGAGAGAGAGAGAGAGAGAGAGAGAAAGGAGCTGGAGGATTAAGGGAAGATTGATTCACAGGAGTTCGAGTTTCACTGGTGCAAGATAGGGGTGGTTGATAATCCCTTTCTTATTGAAGGCAGTGTTGAAAAATGCAACAAGAAATTCTCAATTTTATTTTGCCTTCATTAAATTGAGAAAAATTGAATTTCCACATCAACGGACAACTTGGATGATGTTAAATTGTGTGACATGGCTTGTGTCACCTAGTTTACTCAGTAAATTCGAGTTAGAGGAGTTAAAGTTCCGTTCAGCATGTGTGATTGCTAATTTGTAGCAATCAAGGTTAGTTTTATCAGGTTGTTTTCAGTTAAACTAGTTCCAACTTTTGGAGGAACTAGTGGAAGGTCAGTTAAGTAATGGGACTTCAGTCAAACTTAGAGGTCATCTAGTTAACTTTTCAATATCATTTGTAGACTAGTCTTGAGTGTATATGTGTTCCATGCAGTCATATGACCAACATAAGGAATTGCGCAATTCAATTTGAGGAATTTCCTAAATAATAGGAGCCTAATTCCTCAATGAATAACACAAGGAGATAGGAGCTCAAGCCGAGGAAAAAATTGACTAAGTCTTGGTTAGAGGCCTTCAATGAGCAGAGAGATAGGTTATTCACTTGCGAGGTGTGCTCAATTGAGAAAATAAATTGTATTGCATCTCTATTCATTTGATTAATGCAAGCAATAATTGGATTTTTTAGTAAATTATTTTTCCTAGATAAAACTACTTGTTTCATATGTGTTATTTCTTTTTGCATGTCTGAGATTTTTTTTCTAAACTGTGAATTATTGTCCGCAGAGAAGTATAGTAGGTTTGTTTCTTATGATTTTGATTAAAATGTCTTGATCATTTGCAAATATATAGCCAAATTTCTACAAAGTCAACCATAGGGTTGGTGGCGAGTGATGTTCCACGCCACTTCTCTAAAAATTCAGTGGGCTCGAAGGCTAAGAGCTTAATGGTCCCACTCTCACACATCCTGGTATTGGAGTCCATCAACCTACTTCTTTGATCGCATCATTATAATTCTCCAAAGCCCGAAGGCCAATAGCCCAACTTTGGGATGTTACAGTTTGAGGCCACGGTCTTAGACTTTTGTTATATAGGAAAATGACCTCATCAGCTCAGAGGAGAAAACCCGTTTGACTAAAGACATGACCAGTTCACATGCCTATTTTCCAAGGTAACGCTCCCTAGGAACTAGTTAGAAGAGTTAGAACGCTCCCTATGCATGAGCGAGGGGTGTTATTCCCTAGGATAACTCACTTTGTTGCCTAAGGCACAGAGTTACCCAAATTTTGTGAGATTCTAGAGGTCAAATGAGCGGGTTGATTGACTAGTATTCCACTTTTTACTTAAATGTCAGCTCGAAAAGTAGGAACCATCTACCTTCGACCTATACAAGGATATTTCCATTACTAACAGAGTCTAATGTAAGGGGAAAGAGTAATAAAGCAAGGAAACATCCTAGCTTTTGCCAAATGGAACTCATGAGATAATTGGGAAGGATAAGTCTCTCATCATCTATATATTTGAGGCTTGGGCATTGTGAAAGAGGACAAAGGATTGTCAACCAATTGTCGAAGCTTTATATGAGATATAATTGCTTTATCACCAAGAGATTGAGAAGAGGGAGAGAGAGAAAAGAGTTGGAGGATTATGGGAAGCTTGATTCACAAGATGGTTGTAATCATTCTTTACTATATAATAATATAGACTTCTTGTTTTGTTGTCTACTCGATGGTGCCAATGTCGTGTTTATTTATGTGTTGATTTAACACCACTATTTCTGAGTAACTTAGATGCATGTCGTTTTCATATATTTATGTATTAATTTTTTTATTATCAGATTTTATATGTTGTAGTATTACTCTTCATATTGTTTATATGTAGGTGTTGATCTAGGAGCTAGCAAAGGGGTCTTCCGCTCTACTACATTGGATTCTCCAGCAAAATTGCATCAACATCTGAGGTAATATCTTCTTTCATGCTTTGAATATCATATATATATATATATATGTATGTATATGCTTCTTTGTGCCAGTTGCAATTGATTTGAGCTGTCTGCCTTGGATCCCGGGAATATCATTGAGGATATTCTAGCCACAACCACCCATTCATTAATCCCTATAGCAATTTTTAATATTGATGAGTGCAAATAATGGGAGACAAGATAATACTCACCAATTGTAGAGATATTTTATCCAAGAGCGGGAACCATGTCCCTCATAGTGCCTTACTAGAGTCGATAATGAACAAGGGTCCGAGTTACTCCTTCTTCATATTTTAAGAGATGGGACATCATCTCGAAATCCAAGTCCACACAGGTTGCAAGTTGTACGAGAAGTCCCTAATGGAAATCCAACAACGTTGACCCTTTGCAGGCTGGTAGATAAGTTCAAAGACATTCAGCTGACCAATAAACTAATCATGGTAGACACATGGCTACATGTCTGCCCAAGGATGATTATGGTCCAGTCATTAAATAATATATTATCTCTAAACATTCAACACTACAATTTTCATCCATGGAAACATGAATGTATGTAAACCTATAGTTTACCACATTATTTACGATCTAAGCTGATGCAGGAGCATCCACACTTAGCTAGCAATGTGATTGTATGTTCACATATTGTGGCTAACATGAGATTAATTTCATTGACTTGAGTGGTCAAAATCTGTTTTAATAGAGAGAGTTGGATCTCTCAAATTTGTCTTTATATTCAATTATTTTAATAATTAGAATATCATATTATTTTAGACTAAGAGATAAGTTGATAGTATAGGTGTGTATCAGAGCTTGAGAATAGGGATTTAATTGTTAGATTGATAAAAGTAGGCATCGAGTTGTCAATGTAGTTAGGATAAGATTGATTCATAAAAGGAAAAAAAATGTAATTATAGAGAGATTAGATGATCAAGAATAGAGTGAGTAAGCGAGAAGTGTGACAGAGGTAGGGTTTGAGATTGAAACAGAGGTCAGACAGAATGTTGTAATTGAGCCGAGAGGGCCAAGACTTTGGAAATTATATTTTATTGAATAAATGATTAAGTGTGGTGTTGCGTGTTAATCATAGTGCAAAAAGTTCATTCTTATCTGTGTATCGACGTTCTGGACCCTAATTGGGTATTTTTCTCTGTTGAAACACTTTATTTATAAATCAAAGTCGATTAGTGTTAAGGGTTAATATTGTGCTTAAGTGCTAAGACTTTCTATAAGCGCCTTTATTAAAAGTATGAATTAAGCACGTGGGCAGTATTCAGAAAGTGGTAAGCAATGTCTCATGTGTCCTAAAGGCTGGAAGTAATATTTCTTAATTTCACATGATTAACCTTAGCAGGTGACATGTAGCATGAGTAAACTACTTTCTCGCACGCTCTTGAATTGATATCGTTTGAGCAAGAATTCACGCGAGATTGCACGACAACCATTCGATTGGACAGGTCACATCGACGAAGGAGATTGTCCAGGTTAGTTGGTGAGCGAATGACACGATATCCATTAGATCCAGAGAAGTGAGATCAACAGTGTAGATTGAAGCACTTTATAAAAGGATAATTCAATGAGGGATGGAAAATGATTGGTCAGATAAGTGGGACCCTCAGGAGGAAATACACATACATAATCTATTTGCGCACAGCTAATTGATTATAAAGTTAACTAGTAGTCGAATTATAGACTACACCTCATTTTCATCAACCTCCTGTGTCATATTTGGTATCAGAGCATAGAGATTAAGTTTTTCTATAATAAACATGCCACCTAGGGGAGAAGGAGGCGTAGGTAGGGGGAGACCTATAGCGAATGCAGTTTTGCTGGATGAGATCTAAAATCTATGTACAAGGATGGAGATAATGGAGACTGCTCAGAGGAGAGCACCTGATGAAGGAGATGCCAGTGCAGAAGAATCTTCTAAGGAAGAAGAAGAGGATGAAAGTGAAGCTACCAAAGTTCTCAAGATATTGGCCAAAGTAAGTGGAAGACAAAAGGTGGAAATACCTTTGTATGACGGGAATCTCAATGTAGAAGAGTTGATGGACTGGCTGAGTTCATTGGACAAGCATTTTGACGATGAGGAAGTCAATGACAAGGAGAAGGTGAAATTTGCAGTTACCAGATTGAAGGGTCATGTAGCGATATGGTGGGATGAACTACAAAAATCCAGATCAAGAAAGGGGAAGTCCAAGATCAAACAATGGGATAAAATGGTAATTAAATTGAAAACCAAATTTATGCTAAAAGATTATCAGTTAAATCTTTTCAAACAATTGCAAAATTTGAGGCAAAAAGGAATGATTGTCAAAGAATATACAAAAGAGTTTTATGTGCTGAGTATTAGAGAAGTACATGAAGAGGATGATGTAGAAAAGGTAGCTAGATACATAAATGGGTTGAGATTTGACATACAGGATGAAATCAGCTTGTTGAGTCTGAAGACAATTGAATATGCCTATCAAGCAGCTTTGAAGACAGAAGAGAGGATGTTGAGGAAGCAAAATCAAGGGAATAGAGGGAAACGTTCAACAAGAGGTACAAGGACTACCAGATCAAGATTTCAACACCATCAGAGTGAAGCAGGAAGTTCAATTATTAGACCACCATAGAGAAGATAATTTAGTAGAGGAAGATTTGCACCCATAGGAAGAGGCCAGGGAAGAGAAATTCGGTGTTACACATGTGGAGAATGGGGCCATGGATCATGGGACTGTCCTCATGATAAAGTAACAAATCAGAGGAATGTGAATGTGGCTGAGGCAATGGAAGAAAAACCTCAAATTGCAAACAAGGAAGAATCACCTGAAGTAGGAGAATCCTTGTTGTTGAAAAAGGTATTGCTTAAGGCAGAGAAAGAGATAGGAGAACTAGCTTAGAGAAAGAGTTTATTCAGAACTACATGAAAATACAAAGGAAATGCTGTAAAGTGATAATTGATAGTGGAAGCACTGATAACCTTGTTTCTACATAAATGGTGGACAAGTTCGGATTAGTGAAAATATTACACCCTACTAATTACAAAGTATAATGGTTGCAAAAAGGACATCAGCTTATTGTGACAGAACAATGCAAGGTAGAGATACAGATTGGTACTTATAAGGATGTGATATTGTGTGATGTAATGCCAATGGATATATGCCATGTGTTTCTGGGAAGACCTTGGCAGTTTGATCAGAAAGCTATTCATGATGGGAGAAGAAATACTTACACTCTAGAGAAGGATGGAAATAAACACACACTACTGCCATTGAAGGATGAAACAAGCAAAGAAGTGCCTAGAAACAAATTTATGCTGATGAGTGGAAAAGAATTGTTGCAAGAAGTCAAGAAGGATGAACAGATGCATTTTTTTGTCATAAGGAGACCTAAGGTAATTTTAACTTCCACAAACTTAGATGATTTATCTGAAGAAATCAAAACTATGTTGAATGATTTTGTTGATATTATTGTGGATGAGTTGCCAAATGCATTACCACCCATTAGGAGTATTAGTCATCATATTGATCTAATGCCTGGAGAAAGTTTGCAAAACAAAGTACCATATAGGTTAACTCCTCAAGAAAATTCAAAAGTTGGAAGACAAGTACATGAACTAATGGGTAAGGGATTAATCAGAGAGAGTCTTAGTCCATGTGATGTACCAACAGTACTCAGTCCAAAGAAAGGTGGTGAATGGCATATGTGTACAGATTCCAGATGCGTAAACAATATTACTATTAGGTATAGATTTCCTTTACCATGCATGGGTGATTTGATGGATTGTTTGAGTGGGTCAAAGTATTTTTCTAAAATATATCTGAAGAGTGGATATCATCAAATAAGGATTAGAGAAGGATATGAATGGAAGACTACATTTAAAACAAATAGTGGGTTGTATGAATGGTTAGTGATGCCTTTTGGGCTCACTAATGCACCTAACACATTCATGAGATTAATGAATGAATTATTGAAGGAATATGCAGGAAAGTTTGTCATTGTTTATCTTGATGATATTCTAGTTTTTAGTAGAAGCAAAGAAGAACATCTGGAGCATCTTAAGTTGGTTTTAAGAACTCTACAGAAAGAGAAAATACTGATAAATCTGAAGAAATGTAGTTTAATGAAAGAATAATTAATATATTTGGAATTTGTAGTTTCTAAAGAAGGTTAAAAAATGGATCTAGAGGAAGTCCAAGCAATTCGAAACTTTCATTCTATTGCAAGTTTTTATAGAAAATTTATCAGGAATTTTAGTCAGATTTGTGCACTAATTATTGAAACAATCAAAGAGACTAATCAGCCATTCAAGTGGATAGAAGTAGCAGTTCGGAATTTTAAGTTGTTGAAGAAGAAAATTATAGAGAAACTAGTTTTAGCTTTACCTGATTTTGTAAAAGGTTTTCAAGTTGAAACTGATGCTAGTGGAGTTGCAATTGGAGCAGTTTTGAGTCAGGAACAAAGACCAATAGCCTACTTTAGTGAGAAACTAACTGAAGCTAAGAATAAATATTCTTCTTATGATAAAGAATTTTATGCTATTGTGCAAGCTTTAAAAAAATGGAGACATTATTTGCTACCAAAAGAGTTTGTATTATATTTTGACAATCATGCATTACAGTTCATAAAAAACAAGCCAAAATTGAACTAGAAACATGCCAAGTGGGTAGAGTTTTTACAGAGTTTTACTTTTGTGATCAAACACACAAGTGGTAAGTTGAACAAAGTTGTTGATGCTTTGAGCAGGGTAAATTTCATTGTACAAGAATTAAGAGTTGGTGTTGTAGGATTTGAAGAAATGGTTGATATGTATAAAGATGATGTTGAATTCAAAGATATTTATGGAGGTGTAAAAAATCCAATAGTTCATAATAGAAGCCAGTGGTTAGATTATTTTATCTAAGGAGGATTATTGTTTAAAGGTAAAAAATTATGCATTCCCAAATGTTCTATAAGGGAAAACATAATCAAGGAGAAACACAGTGGAGGATTATCTAGTCACTTTGGACAAGACAAAACCTTTGCTCAGGTAAATTCCTTTTACTATTGGCCAAAGATGCAAACTAATGTTAAGAAATTTGTTGAGAAGTGTAGAATCTATTAGCATGCTAAAGGGAGAAGCCAAAATACAAGATTGTACCAGCCATTGCCAATACCAGACTGACCATGGGATGCAATTAGTATGGATTTTGTTTTGGGGTTACCAAGAAATCAAAGAGGGAATGATTCCATTTATGTTGTGGTAGATAGATTTTCCAAAATGACACATTTCATTGCATGTAAAAAGACTAGTGATGCAACACATATCGCTAATCTATTTTTTCATAGATTGTAAGTTTACATGGATTTCCTATAAGTATTGTGTCTGATAGGGATACAAAGTTTGTTGGGAATTTCTAGAGAACTCTTTGGAAGAAACTAGGTGCCAACCTTAGTTTCATTTCAGCATATCACCCGCAAACAGATGGACATACCGAAGTGGTAAACAGAAGCCTGGGAAACATATTGAGAAGTTTAGTGTATAACAATCCTAAGCAGTGGGATTTAGCACTTGCTCACGCTGAGTTTTCTTATAATGACACTCCAAACTGAAGTACTGGGATGAGTCCATTTCAGATTGTTTTTGGAATGAATCCAAGAGGTGTGTATGGACTCAGAAAATTGGGTAACCAGGAGACAAGAAATGTAAAAGTTGAAGAGTTTGCAGAGAAGATGCAGAGATTACAAGAATATGTCAAAGACAGATTACAGGAAAGTAGTGGAAAATACAAACAGAGAGCTAATATGAAGCGAAGAGAAAAAGAATTCCAAGTGGGTGATCTAGTGATGGTATACTTGAGAAAAGAAAGATTTCCTGTTAGGACTTATAATAAACTAAAGATGAAAAAGATAGGGTCATGCAGAATTGTGAGGAAGTTTTCAACTAATTATTATGAAATTGAATTGCCAGAAGGGATTGGAATATCACCTATATTCAATGTTGCAGATTCGTATCCATACAAGGAGACAAAGTCAGAGCTACAAAAGGAGCCTGCAGAAGATGAAGGATAGACTATACATTGGGAAGAAGAAATGCCAAAGACAATCAAGAAAGAGGTGGAAGCTATCTTGGAGAAAAGAGTATCCAAAATAACCAGAGGAAAGGTTTATTTTCAATATCTAGTCAAATGGAAATGACGACCAACAGAGGATGCCAGTTGGTTGACAACAACAAAGTTGCAGAAGTATGGAGTAAACCCTGAAAATTTGATGGATGATTCTTTTCTTTCCTGGGATTTTGATGTAGGAGCATCCAGACTTAGCCAACAATGTGATTGTATGTTCACATGTTTTGGCTTGTAGTTTTTAACCTCGTATAGAAATTACTTTCATACAAATTATAAAACACAAAAAATAAACAATGCAAGAGCATAACACATAAAACACATATACACAGAGATTTCCCCCTGGATCCCAAAACCGGGACTACCAGCTTGATTTTTCATTATGTTCCTTTCAATATTACAATATATATTTATACATGCCAAAGCATCCAATACCATTGACTAAAAACCATCGCGTCCAAAACCATGGACCAAAAACCATCGCGTCCAAACTATGGACCAAAAACCATTGCGTGCAAAACCATGTGCGAAAAACATGCACAAAACCATAGGTAGGTCTGCCCAACCTAACATAGGGTCCCAAACCAAAATTTTCTACCCGTCAAACCCCCCGTGACTCCCCTTGCTACGCAATTGACACAACGAAGGGGGGGCTCCACCCCCCTTCTAACCCCCCGGTTAACTACGTGGGCTAGTCGTGAAAAGAATATAACACAATCCAACATTCTCTCACTTGTTGTTTTCTTCCACAGGGGGCCACAAGAGAGCTTAGTCATTTATCCAACCCTGCAACACCCATTGTTTCTCTACACCAAGAGAAATTCTCAGAGCTCACAAATATTGTCAATGCATCTGCAGTATTCTTCAAAGTGTCCACCTTTACCAGCAACACCTTTTTGTCTTTTATCATATCCCTTACAAAGTGATACTGAACATCAATGTGCTTTGTCTTTGAATGATATGCAGGGTTCTTTGCCAAGAAGATTACACCTTGGCTGTCACAGTCTATCCTATAGCTTCTTGTACTAACCCCATACTTGAACACAATCTCTACAACCAAACTTCTTCCTTGCTTGCATGAGTGGCTACCATGTATTCTTCCTTTGTAGTTGATAGTGCCGCTACAGATTGTTTCTTACTCATCCAACTGACTGCACTTCCAAATAGGTTAAACACATACCCACTTGTAGATCTTCTCTGATTGAGATCTCCAGCCCAGTCTGCATCAACAAAGCCATGAATATCCAACACTCTGTCCAATCCTGGTCTTCCTTGGTAGCACAAACCATATTCACTAATGCCACGCAAATACCTAAAAACCTGCTTCATTGTTATCCAATGCTTCTTTCCTATTTTTGACATAAACCTGCTTAATACTTCCATTGCATGTGCAATGTCTAGTCTAGTACAGACCATTGCATACATCTGGCTACCGATTACACTTGCATATGGAACACAAGACATTTCCTCTTCGTCTTCTTGTGTCTTGGGACATTGTTCAGTAGATAACTTTACACCTATAGGAATAGGAACGTTCACCAGTTTACTATCCTGCATATTAAATCTCTACAATATTGTCTTGAAATACTTCCTCTGGTTTAACTAGGGCTTCCTCTTTGCCCAATCTCTTTTAATTTCCATGCCCAAAATATAGTTTGCAGCACCAAGATCTTTCATGTCGAATTTGGAGGACAATTGGGTCTTCAAATCCTAGACAATTTCTTTGTCATTTCCAACCAGCAACATATCATCCACATACAAGACCAAATAAATAACACGGTCACCAATTAATTTAAAATACACACAGTGATCTACTTTACTTCTGGTGAAGCAAAGTCCCCGTATAAATGTATCAAATTTCTGATACCACATCCTTGGTGACTATTTTAACCCATACAAAGACTTCTTTAACTTACATATCAGTTCTTTCTTACCCTTCACCGCAAATCCTTTAGGTTGCTTCATGTAGATCTCCTCTTCCATATCCCCGTGAAGAAATGTCTTCTTCACATCCATCCGTTCTACCTCAAAATCAAAAGAGTGGCAACAGATAAAAGTAATCTAATAGAAGTGACCTTGGCAACAGGAGAAAAAATATCACCAAAATCAATTCTCAGCACTTGGGAATAACCTTTTGCTACTATCTAAGCTTTGTATTTCTCCACCTTTCCTTCTGCATTTGTCTTCTTCTTGAACACCCATTTACTGCCAATAAGTTTCCTTCCAGCTAGCAACTCCGCCAGATCCCAAGCCTCATTTTTGTGCAAAGATGTCATTTCATCAACCATGGCCTCTTTCTAGAGCTTTCCATCCTATGAATCTACTACGTCCTTCACAGTTCCGGGATCATAATTAGTAATAGATAAAGCAAAATTTGAACAGAAAGTAGATGGACTATGCCTTTCTGGCTGCCTTCTTTCTTGAACTGATCTTCTCACACCCGGAGTTTGTGGCTCTTCATCTTCTGATTCCTCCTCTGCTATAGAGTCTGATTCTTCCTCCTTTAGCTCAAACTCTATCTTCTCAGGTTCCTTTGGTTGGACATCATGTTTAATAACATATTTCACCTCTCTGAACACCACATCTTGGTTGTACACAACCTTCTCTGTTACTGGGTTCCAAAGCTTATAACCCTTTAAACCATCCTTATACCCAATAAAGATGCACTTTTCAGATTTACTATCAAAGTTGGTTCATTTCTGCTTTATAACATGGAAATATGCATCACATTCAAATACCCTCAGATGTGAAAGAGAGGGTTTTTTACCAGTCCATACCTTTTGTCGAGTTTTATCCTCCAACACTAATGAAGGTGATCTGTTGACTAGTTAACATGTTGTCTCCACCGCCTCTACCCATAATTCCTATCCTAATCTGGCACCACTAAGAATGCTTCTTGCCCTTTCCATAGACATCTTATTCATTCTTTTGGCAACTCCATTTTCCTGAGGTGTATATGGAGTAGTCTTTTGTGGTGCTATACCACACTTCTTACAGAATTCTTCAAATTTCTTACTGCAAAACTCTCCACCGTTATCTATCCTCAGCACCTTTATCTTCTTCTCTATCTGGTTTTCCACTAGAGCCTTGAATTCTTTAAACCTGTCAAATACTTTAGATTTCTTCTTAAGGAAATATATCCATGTATTCCTTGAGAAGTCATCTATAAATGATACATAGTACACAGACTTACCCAGTGATGAAACCTTCACAGGTCCAAACACATCACTATGCACAAGCTCTTATATTTGTTTTTCCCTCTTACCACCAGAGGGAAACTCACCCGATTCTGCTTCCCATATACACAATTTTCACAGAAATCAAATCCAGGGAGCTATTACTCATACCTTCTACCATACCCTTACCATGAAGTATTCGAAGGCCCTTCTCTCCAATATGTCCAAGCCTTTGATGCCACAGCATGGTCTTCTCTCCAGAGACCACGAGATTTTCTGCTCCACTTTCAGGAACAAAAGAACTATTGCACCCATCAACAATAGTGCTACCTTGCAGGTTGTATAGAGTTCCAATCTGAACTCCCGACATCAATACCATTGCTCCCCGAACCATCTTGTAGGTATCCTTATCGAACATTGTTTTTACACCTGCATCATCCATCTTGCTTACATAAATCAGATTTCTAGCTAATGTAGGAATATGCAGAACACCTGGAAGTGTTCTAACCCTTCCACCTTGCAACTTCAACTTTACTTTTCCATGACCAATGATTCTAGCCTTCCTGT
>APFE031557998.1:70182-100906 GCA_000404065.3 Pinus taeda
CAAGAAGAAATCACCACCATCATATTTCTCATACTCGCAAAACCACTCTCTATGGGGAGTGAAGTGAAAGGATGCACTTGAGTCAATCAGCCATGCCTCATGATCTACATGTGTACTTGAAGAAGCCAAGTACACATCCCCACCTTCATCTGAGGTGGTTTTCACCTCTGCAGAAGGAGCATCATCAGATCCATTTCCTTTATTAGGAGATTTAGATTTACAGTCCCTTTTGTAGTGCCCTTTCTTTCCGCATTTACAGCACACCACATTTGTAGGTTTTCCTAGAGATTTAGATCTCCCTCTAGATTTAGATCTCCCACTCGATGACTTATTTTTGTTTCTATTCTGGGACCGTCCTCTTACAGACAAGGCATCACCATTCTGGCTCTCCATATATTTCCGTCCCATCTCCTATGTCAGCAAGGATGAGACTATTCCATCAAACTGCAAGGCAGTTGCATTGCTACCTATTGCAATAACCAGACTATCTCAAGAATCTTGTAGAGAACACAACAAACTGATGCACTTATCTTCATCTGAAATTTTAATATCAACAGATGCTAACTGACTTACCACAGTATTAAATGCATTCATATGCTCTGTCACCGAGTCTCCATCTTTCATCCTTAGGTTATACAGCTTTTTCCACAGGAACAGTTTATTCACCAAAGACTTAGATTGGTACAAAGTCGCTAACTTGTCCCACAAAGCCTTCGTCGTAGCTTCCCCTGATACATTAAACAATACTAAATATAAGACACATAATTGTATTGTGCTCTTTCCCTTCCAATCCAACTTCTTCCATTCTTCATCGGGCACTCCCATTGGTTTAGTACCCAGATCTACTGCAATCCACTGATCTTTATCCATCAACAGATCCTCCATCTTGAGTTTCCACAACTCAAAGCTCTAACCATTAAATTTCTTGATCTCTATCTTTCCACTGCTCACCATCTTCTTTCACCACCAAAATCGATCTCGCTGATCTCCCACTGAACAGGGTTTGCCACAGGCTCGAGCGAAACCCCTCAGCAACAAAGGTGTCCCGTTGAAGCCAAAACAACTCTGATACCAAATGTACGTTTTAACCCCGTATAGAAATTACCTACATACGAATTCTAAAACACAGAAAATAGACAATGCGAGAGAATAACACATAAAACACATATACATAGAGATTTTCCACTGGATCCCAAAACCGGGACTACTAGCTTGAATTTTCATTATGTTCCTTTCAATGTTACAATACATATTTATACATGCCAAAGCATCCAATACCATGGACCGAAAACCATCGCGTCCAAACCATGTTTGAAAAACATGCACAAAACCATAGGTAGGTCCGCCCAACCTAACATAGGGTCCAAAACCAAAATTTTCTTGGGTGCTGCCCCAGACCCCATAGAGTGGGGTTACCTATACCCCTCAAACCCCCTATGACTCCCCTTGCTACGAAATCGGCACAACGAAGGGGGGGCTTCGCCCCCCTTCTAACGCCCCAGTTAACTACGTGGGCTAGTCATGGAAAGAATATAACACAATCCAACATGGCTAACATGAGATGTATTTCATTGACCTGAGTGGTCAAAATCAATTTTAATAGAGAGAGTTGGATCTCTTTAGTTTGTCTTTATATTCAATTATTGTAATAATTAGAATATTGTATTACTTTAGACTAAGAGATAAGTTGTTAGTATAGGTGTGTATCAGAGCTTGAGAATAAGGATTTAATTGTTAGATTGATAAAAATAGGGATCAAGTTATCAATGTAGTTAGGATAGGATTGGATTCATAAAAGGAAAAAGAATGTAATGACGGAGAATTAGATGATTGAGAATAGAGTGAGTAATCAAGAAGTGTGATAGAGATAGGGTTTGAGATTGAAACTGAGGTCAAACAAACTGTTGTAATTGAGCTGAGAGGGCCAAGACTCTGGAAATTCTATTTTATTGAATAAATGATTAAGTGTGGTGTTGCGTGTTAATCCTAGTGCAGGAATTCATTCGTATTTGTGTATTGGTGTTCTAGACCCTAATCGAGTATTTTTCTCTATTTAAACACTTTATTATAAATCACAGTCGATTAGTGTTAAGGGTTAATACTATGCTTAAGTGCTAAGACTTTCCGTAAGCGCCTTTATTAAAAGTATGAAATAAGCATGTGGGCAGTATTGAGAAAGTGGTAAGCAGTGTCTCGCACACCCTAAAGGTTGGAAGTAATATTTCTCAATTTCGCGTGATTAACCTTAGTAGGCGACACGTAGCACGAGAAACCACTTTTCTCGCGTGCTCTTGACTTGATATTGATCGAGCGAGAATTCATGCAAGATTGTGCGACAGCCATTCGATTGGACGAGTCAAATCGACAATGAATATCATCCGGGTTAGTTGGTGAGAAAACGACGCGATACCCATTGGATCTGGAAAAGTGAGATCAATGGCGCTGATTGAAGTGCTTGATAAAAGGAGAAGTCAATGAGGGACCAACAGTGATTGGTCATATAAGTAGGACCCTAAGGAGGAAATACACGTACAAAATTTGTTTGCGCGCAATTGATTGGTTATAAAGTTAACCAGTAGTCGAATTGCAGACTACCACCTCATTTTCATCAACCTCCTACGTCATTTAAGTAATTATCAACACAACCAATGTGTTCATTCAATTTAAAACATGCAATTTATCTTCCATTCATGGATAGAGAAACAAATTCCATAATCCAAGTACTCAAGGTTGATAATATTATGTGATAATATTCAAGAAAAATAGCTTAAGTGCTTATGTTTTTCAAGAAAAGAAAATAAAACTCTGTTTAGAGTTTTTTTTTCTTTTAGTTGGTTAGATTATGCATCTATATATTGAGTTATTTGTTAGAGAGCATTGCATGTTTGCAAGTTGTGCTTGTGTTTACTGCATTGGATGCATCATGTTGATTGATGTATAAATGATTCTCTCCTTGTAGAAATAATTCATTCATTGAATTGAAATTGAAAAGCATTTTCTGCATGGTTTGTGTCAAAGCCTGTTATGAAACCAGCTCACAAAAAGATAGAAAAGATAGATCAACGCCTTAGAATTCAGCCTCTTCGAGGGGGCAACCTCCTTTACATTACACAAATGAACAATTCTTGGATGATACAAATGACAAGACCACCTTTCTATATATAGGTGTCTAAGGAGTCATAATATAATCAAAGTCGAAATAACAATAATAATGTAAGTGCACAATAATAAAAATAGTGGGCTTCTATGGGGCACAATGATAACAATATGGGGACTACGTGGGCACAACAATATAATAAGGGGGTTGTACTAATGACAATAAGGTGTTACACTAGTAGTATAGGGACCTAATAGAGTCTGACAAAACTCCATACGTCAACACCCCTTCCGAAGACATTAAATAAATACCTCTAAAATCTATCTCATAATAAAAGAAATCAACAACTCTTTTTTGAGTATGCACACATATTAGTATAGGCTAGGATCTTGGGCTAGGCAGTTGTGAGTTAACTCCCCAATATTGTTAGAAAATTATATATTATGGAGCAATGGAACACATAGAATATAGCAGAAATATAAACACAAAAAACTCATAAAACCAGAGAGACACAGATATAAGTGGTTCACCCAGTTTGGGCTACGTCCACCTCGAACAGCCAGTCCTTCCTTTATATTATCCAACAAAATGAAGAGACACAACCTATAGCAGATCCGTTGTAATATCCTCTATTTTCTCTCACAGTCTCGCCTCTCTGTTTCTCACTCAGAGAATACACATCTATTACACAGCCTCAATACAATGCCCTCATACAAAGAGAGGGGTTGCCTTCAAGGGAAAAAAACCCTAAACTAGACATAAGTTCTACCATCAGATCATCTGCCTAATGAATGGCCCAGATTGACTAGAAATTACTATAATTTTACAAGGAAATTTTACATCTATTTTTATCTTCAGGGGTGCTACCCCTAACCCCCCACTGGGGAACCGTTGGCCCCCAAACCTCCCATCAAGGGGGGATCGGCCCCCCTGAACCCCCGTGAAGGGGACAAGTCCCTTCTACACCCCCCTGCATGGAGGGGCATACAAACATCCTGGGGTATACATCCAACTGAAACAAAGGCCTTTAAATAATCATGCTCCACACCCAACAAAGATCATAAAACTAAGACTAGTGTCATTAAAGAGGGTAAAATCTTGCTGCACTCATACTATCCGGGACTGCTCTAGTCAAAGCGGAGTTAAATGTGAGACAACATTGAAATTTGACAGAAGGTAGCCCACCTTCAATTGAATCTTCATTGGGTATTTTGTGTAGCAGGGATCCCCTTGGGGATATCAGAGCCAAGTCAAGACTCAGGTATCCTTCCCATACAATGTATTGTCTATGACGATGTCCCCCTCGGTAGTGTCTGTGATTTGAGGTAACCATAGTGGCCAAATTTTTTTAGGGACGAACATAAGGTGATTGGGGTGGGATGCCCTAGTACCTAAAACATATGAACCTACTCTATCTTGTTTATGGGAGGGTGCTCGTCTTCACGAGAGTACTTTGCCCCTTAATCTGAGGTTCGAGCGAAGCTTAAGTGTAATTGTAACTATAAATTTGGTCGGCCCTCTCTTTTATCCATTGTGTTACTGGGTTTTATCTCCAACAAACGATGGTTATCAAACAGAGTCATATCCCCAACAACTTGCTGATTAAATATTATAGTATTTTTTATTTTTTAGATGTTGGTTTGTTGTCACTGAGACTATAATCAATATCACTATAATTTTTTTGATAAAATATATCGGTCACTGTGGCTACATATGGCCCTCGTCGTCAATCCCGGTAACAACAAGGTCTTCCTCCACTGGCTATGGAGGATTCGTCGAGCCTTGGCGATCTGAATTTCCCATCTTTGGGTAATCAATCTAGTATCTAACACTAAATCAAACAATACATCCCATGACACTATACTATTGGAGGAATTTTTCACTAAAGGATTTGTACCTCCTTATAATCCTCCCCTCACTGATCCCTTGGGACCAATATTAATTCAGGTAGCACTTGTACTGGCCATGTCTTCGACTGTACCTACATCCACCATTCCATTGACGACTAATGGGTTGTGGGATATTTTGGACAACTTTGGCCCACCCTCACTTCCCCAACTGATAGTTAGTAATACACAATTGATTGGTTACCTCGCTATCCAAACTATGCCAAGTCCAAGCAACTTAGTTACACTTACTATGAGAGGAACCAATTACATACCAATTTCTGCCCCTTTTGTGTATGTTCTTAGACCTTCGGTAATTTCTCTAAATAACATTGTTAGCACGAGTCCCTTCAGTAATCCCTTTGGTTGGAATCCTCTATTAATTTCAAACACCCAGGCTCAAATGCTAGGGGGCAATATTCCCAACATGCAAATACCGACAGGGGGAACTACCACAACCTCTCCACCTATAGAACAATATGGACCGTCATTAATTAACATAAATCCTCCAAGTGGAGACTACCCCATTGTCAGTCATGTGCCTATCTCCAACTACATGGTTGGCAAGATCCCTCAACCTAGTAC
This sequence comes from Pinus taeda, assembly GCA_000404065.3. Lineage (NCBI taxonomy): Eukaryota > Viridiplantae > Streptophyta > Pinopsida > Pinales > Pinaceae > Pinus > Pinus taeda. The sequence goes on from APFE031557998.1 coordinate 75,751, forward strand.
CACTTAATCCATTTGGGCACCCCCTTTTCAACCTCAATTGATTGAAGGGGGTAGTTTTTATCCTGGGAGAAATCAAGCTTATATCCCCCAACCTAACATCCCATATGGGCAACCACCCTATATGATTGTTCCACCATTGCAAGGAAACTATTATCTAGAAAACCCTATGTATCAAGTTGTGAACAATATCATGGATGGACCCTAGGGTCCCGCAAATCATTTGTCATCACCCTGGGCAGACTCGGTGGCACCAAATACTTTTCATTTCTTGGCAACACTCGACATCCCTGATCTGTACAAACTTACCAATGACCCCATCTACCATAACTTACATAGGCCCCCAATCCCACATAAAATACCTAGTGACATCCTGAAGTTTGAAGGAAAACAAGGGGATGATCCGGGCACACATGTCACCACTTATCATCTATGGTGCATATAAAAATCCATGGTTGAGGATAGTACCTGGTTCTAACTCTTCCCTCATACCCTTACTAACAAAGTTGCCAAGTGGCACAATGATTTACCATGCGCATTAGTTAATACCTTTGGCACCTTGGCGATGGAATTTTTAAAGCATTTTCAGTTGCCCATCCGGTACAAAACTGGGATGGAAATTCTTACTACCTTGTGCCAAGACACCTCCACCCACATCTCTGATCACATTCATGAATGGAGACGTAGGTGGAGGCTAATTAAAGCCGCCATTCTGGATTATCTATTGGAAGATTGGTTTTGTAAATCTCTTCTTCCCCAAATCGCCAAGGATGTTGCCTTAGGTGGTGCGGTCACTGAAGACCAATCCATTTGTCATGCCCATCACTAATATTTCAATTATTTGCAGTCTCGCACATTATACGACATAATAGGCAATTCCCCCAGAACTTCCAATGCTCCCACTACTCAGCAACTTGACATGCATGCTGACGGTATAATCGATGCTACCTTTGGGTCTGTTGTAAAACAACTTAGTGGGCACATTTCCCAGTTGTCTTTTGATCCCGCTACTTCTACCTAATTGTGTGCTCTTCCTACCACTATGGTAAACTCTATGTAGTCGATGCAAAAACCCAATGACAAGAACAAGAATAATAAGAAAAAGACCTCTCCTTTTGAAGAGAAACCAGCCAAGCAATCCAAGCCCAAGTAGAAAAATGTTGCACTACCTGACAATGGAAAGGACAAATCTATCAAGTTCCCTTGAAAAATCTGTGTGGAAGACCATATGACACATCGATGTCCGCATCTCTGAGAATGCATTGATATTCTCCCTCAAAAGGACACTAGTCGAACCCCCGCGGTCCTACACAACCCTTTCCCTGCTCAGCAGTAACAACATCTTATTAAGAACCTGCCTCAACACCCGCAAGTGAGCAACAACAGTTCAAATCATCCCTCCTCTAGTGAAGGATCATCATCCGTTTACACCTTTGAAATGGTTGGTATTCAAACATGAGCCAAAACTTATGGAGCTCCAGTTGCTAAGGCTGAAGACGCTTCCTCGAGTTCAAACCCACTGCCACCTGACGATATTCATATTGAAAGGCATGTTGCTGATTTTGTAATTTTCCCCCTAGAAGGGGAACTTCGTCGTACAACACATAATACATCTGCACGTGCTTTCTAGAACTACATTATTGTAGAAGACTTGGCACAAGCACCGTCAGCTATGTCTGCACTCGAAGCATTGCAAACTTGTCTAGCAAAACGAAAAGCTTTGCTTTTGGCTATTGGTGTGGTTGACCCTCAAGATTCCATGCTAGCAGTATTCGACATGGAGAAACGTAAACCCCACCTTTCCAAGCAACTTGCATTTCAAGTGTAATTTTTTTCGGAAGGCCGAGGTGTATATAGAATAGTCATTGACGAAGGCACTTCGACCTGCATCATGTCTACTTCATGTTTTCTCACCTTGGGTTCTCTAACCCTCTCTCTACCTTCGAATTCCCTTAAAGCATTTAATGGTCATACATTCATCCCAAAAGGTTACCTTACCGACTACCCCATCACTCTGGGTGGGAAAATGGCAACAGTGGACATTGAAGTCATAGATCGAAAACTCGACTATAATCTGCTTTTGGGCTACAGTTGGACTTATGCTATGATTGCCATCATGTCTTCAGTTTTCTACCTCATCCTCCTTCCATTGGATGGGAGAATAGTCACGGTGGACCAGCTGTCCTTCTGCACCCCATATTACTCCCCATTACCTATTGACATCGTACCTTTAGTGGGTGGCATACCTGACTCTTATGTTAGTGTTGGTACCAGTACCAGTTTTTTGAAGGTTTCTTCCCTGATGGGTTGCTTTCCTCTCCCATCGCCTGAGGTTTCAAAGACAATTTCTATGGTCTCCACCATTCCTCATGACCCAATCGATCCCTGGATCCTCCTGACATCTTCAGACATTGACTCTTATGGAGAAAAAATGTCATTGTCACCAGTGGAATTGGCCTATCAATCCATTCAATTTGCATCAGATTCTCCTGCCATTTTGGTCACGACAAACGGTACCATCTCCTCTCCCACAACTGCTCCCTCTAACGAGCTCCTCAATCAAGTCTTACCTTCAAATGAAGTTATTCGAGAGATCATGTGTTTAGAGGAGCGACCTTGGGAAAACTCTTACCATCGTGTTTCGATATCTGATTCGGACTCGACCCCTATACAAATCATGTCCTTTGAACCACCTAAGGTTGTTCCCTCGAGGTACACAACCATCCAAAATATGGATTCAGAAGGGAATATGGAAAATATTTCAAAGACAATGGTCATTGATATCTCAGTCAAGACAGGCATCATGGAAAACATACATGTTGGAGCCAATTGCAATCCTGAGGAAATTACAAGCTTCACCTGCCTTTTCAAGGAATTCCATGATGTATTCGCTTGGTCTTATGAGGAAATTCCCAGCATAGATCCATCTATCATTAAGCATGAGATCAAGGTCTATGACAATGACAGGCATGTATGCCAGAGACTTCGACCAGTCCACCCCTACAAAACTGCGCCATCAAGACTGAGGTGGAAAAATTATTACGTGATGGTTTCGTCTACCCTGTTCCTTTGACAGAATGGGTTTCCAATCTGGTTCCCATAGATAAAAACAGGGTACCATCTGGGTCTGTGTTGACTACCGGTATTTGAACATTGCGTGTTCAAAAGATAATTATCCGACCCCATTCCTATTCCATCCCTTAGGCATACCATCCAAGTGAAAGAGAACATTACACACTGTTAACATATCAACCATAAACACAATATTGGAAAACATAGTCGATACATTTATGTATCACTCAACATATGACAGAATTTGTAAATTTTGATCTCTACAACAACACTAACAACAATAGATATTCATATAGGGATGGACATCTCAGACAATAGTCAACCATGGATACATAAATATTTAATGATTCATTCATGAATCATACAAAAGCATATATCAACTTGTTATCATATTAGGCATAACACATCATCCATAAATCAAATGTGCATAAACCATTCTACTTATTTGAATGAGTTAAATCAGTTGGAGAATGGAGAAGTGACTTCCACTCTCCACCCAACCATAGGCCAACCACAATGTAATCTCTCTTACATCTAACCACCCTTGAGACAGAACCAAAGCCTTAGGGGTTTCTTTCTTAGGGGAATTTCTACACTAATGGATTTGGTCAAACACTCTAGAGATGGAGTCCACTTCCTAGGTTTTTCATTAACTACTCTCTGGTGTTATGCACCCTAGTGACTCACTTACTCTCTAATTTCAAAACACATGAGGGATTCACCCAAATTCAAGTAGTTGGTGTTTTTTTAATTTTATGAGTATTAATAAACCCACTATGAGGGTGGCTTAATAGCCAATTGGTAAGCCCCTAGTGATGTGATTATTTTTTCAGCAGATACTAAGTGGTTTAACTAACAAGGCAAGCTCTTAGTGGTGTAATAACCAAAGTGAAAGCAATGAGTGGTTTAACAAATGAGGCAAGCACTCAGTGGTGCATTTAATTGCCTGACAAGCACTAAGTGGTTTAATAAACAAGGGAAACACTTGGTGGTTTCACATCCAGAAGCAAGCATTAAGTAGTTGAATTTCAATTCTTAAAATACATAATAGCAACATAGGGTCACACAAGGATATCAATGGCCTAATGCACAATTAAGGTAGTTAACACCCAAAGTCACATGGCATAGGCTGAAGGTCATAGAGCCTCAAATTTCAAAAGGAGATGCATAGTGTAGTTCCACTAGAAACCAAACATAGTAGGTTGCTAGGAATTTTGCCTTCCTGTCCAGTAATCAAATCGCCTCCACCAATCCAAGAACCAAACTCCAACATGAAACCCCAGAGTAAGGGAATCTAAAATTCACTGTTGAGGTTTGTATATATAGACCACGTTCTATGTCCCTTGGCACAACTAAGAGGGAAACACCTTATTTCTTTGGTGTGTCTTCCCAAAGGCACAGCGTGGCTCATACCAGACTTTCATGAAGGGTCGTCCCTCTTTGATGTCTCTTCAACCTGTGAGAGGGGAAAAGGAAGCGAGCACCACCCTCTAATTCCACTACCCTGCTCCAATATTGTAATGATTGTCGGTAGTTTTTCCAACCTAGTTCAACCCCAATCACATCACATTAAACTTGTCAGACAATGGCTTCTCTTGGAAGCAAGCAACTACGAAATTAGTTAAGCTCGATATGGGTCATGGTTTTGTAAACAGGGAAACAAGAAAGGTTCCCTCATACCAAGGATTCGTAAGGTTGTCCTTTCTTCAATTGTGTTAATTAATTTAAATAATAATAATAATTTTAGATAATCATAGTTCTCACGATTCATGACTCTCCACATTGATGTTATAGACACAATTATCATTACAAAGAGGAGAGATAAAAAACATATGTTACCTTAAAGCAAGGGTAACCTTTTCTTCTTCCACTAGTAAAAAAAAGCAACTAAATTTCCTACTACTCTGATTTGTGTTCTAATTTCTAAAATAGAAACTAAACTAACAGTAATGATGTTGGGTCTTTCTACTATATCACTTTGTAAAATTTTTATGAAATATTTCCTCAAATATGACTTAATATTAAAACATGTAATATTTATAGATTGATTCCTATCCCACAAATATGGTGGTTCAAAATTACCTCATACACATCCAAATTTACCAACATCAACCTCCACCTCATCAATGTATGGTGTAAAGATGACAATTATTACCCTAATTTTTTTCGCTTAGTCTAACAAGGCGGAGGAGTTGCCTAGAAAGTTATGGAAATTCGGGTTATATTTAGAGAAAATCCTTGAAGGATTTTTGTAAATCGAAGTTATAGTTGTTAAACTTCAAAATTTTAGGTGTCCTAGACGCTTTTGATGGTGTTGAATCAATTTCCACCATCAAAAACACGCCTCCTAGAAAGTTATGGAAATTCGGGTTATATTTATAGAAAATCCTTGAAGGATTTTTGTAAATCCAAGTTATAGTTGTTAAACTTCAAAATTTTAGGTGTCCTAGACGTTTTTGATGGTGTTGAATCAATTTCCACCATCAAAAACACGATTCAAACATTGCGTCTACAAGATTTTTTGAATTTTTTTTGCCCGAATTCTAGCTACTTTTTACCATCCAAGTAATTCTTCCGCCTCGTTAAACAACTCCAAATTTTTTTTTAGAGTCATGGCCTTGTTATGCTATCTTCGTTAGACACATGGATCTTGTTCTTGCTAATCCAACATAATGATTAGATTCACGATATAACCTTTATGCCCAACGTTAGCATGTTGAAATAATTGGGGAGCATGACCTTTCTTTTTCTCTTTGCATTCTCTTTCGAGAGGCATGGTCCGACCCTCTCAACCCAGGTATGGAACACTATTATTCTCCACCCCTTATGCCCAAGATTCGCATTAACCTTTTCCACGTCGGAGAATAAAAAGGGCAACATACAGTTATTCTCTTTGTATATGTGATATAAATCAATGGATGAACCATCCACGTACACTAACTGGACATCATTAGATGCATTAAATGGATGTGGCTCCCTTCAACCGGAGGCACCAATGGGGGATGACATGGATGACCCAACCCTGTCACTGAATGGTCGTCCCTGGATCCCAGGGGTTTGGGTTGGAGCTTATCAAGGGGTTTGGTGTGAGGGGCAACTCTACTTCACATCGTATAGATTTAATATTAAATTTATTTTAATTATGGGTTTTTCTCAAATTACTCTAACGTGTTATGGATTTTATTATGGTTAAAAATATTTTATTAAATTTATTTTATTAGTTCATTACTCTAGGTTGATATAGGTTAAATTTTATTTTTTTCTTCTTATTTTTAAAAAGTTATAAAATTTCTTTTTATATGTTTATTATCTAATTTGCATTTATTTTGAATAAAATTTTAAGAATTTAATTTTATTATTAATAGTTATTAGATAGATTTGTAGAGACTTAACTTCAAGAATTTATTTTATTTATTAATAATTTATTAATAGATTGTAGAGACTTAATTGTAATGGAATATTTTTAAGAGTATTGACAAATTAAAGGTGAAGAGTTATTTCAAAAGTACTCATGCATTTTCTACCTTTAATTTAAAAAAGATTGGCATATGAATAAGTGTTATATGAAATGCTTTATAGTATTTTAGGCATGTGGTATTCACAAGCCATGGTATTGACTCATAGTATGGTAACAAAACCTAATTATAGGTTATTAAGAATCTCCATAATAAAAAAGGGATGCAAGTCCATGATTAAGAATAGTATTAATGCTTTTTAAATGTATATATGATTAACTCATATATTAATTCTTTTAATAATAATAAGGTTATAATTTGGTTTATTTTTATGATTTTTTTAATCTTCTTAATGTGAGATGTATCATGAAATAAGTGTTTGGAGGTTTATCATGGATTGATACATATCCACCTTTACCAACCACTTAATTTATGTGATTGTGCTAATAAATATTAGCATATCTTTAAAGTAGTAAAAAAATAATATAAACAAAAATTACATAATATATGATGATCATCATATTTAATAAAAAATAAATAGCCTCATAGTTTTCACCAAAAACATAAAATAAAACAAGAAATATTACCTATGCACTTTTTAAATTTCATATATTATTTAAAACTATTTTTACGAAAGCTATAATTTGTTGTGAAAATGAAATAAAATAATAGAAACTTTTATTATCTTTACTAATTCCTACCACATATTCCCTCTAAAAAGTGGTTTCACAAGCAATTTTGATAAAAATGCTCAGGAAAAGAGAGCATGCAATATAAAAGGAGTAGCCCATGTGTCATTTCAACTTGTGTAGGAGAAATGATTCACTTAAATCAACATGTAAATCTACATTTAAATGCAGTGGGAAGAATTCGTGAGAAATACTAGATATGTTCATATAATCACCATGTATACATACACATCCACTTAACAGATTTCAACCACCTCGTGAACCTATTTTATAGAGATTGAAAAGTTTACTCACATTTTTGTTAGATCCATAGGTCTTGTTCTTGCTAAACAAACCTAATAAGAAGATATCTAATCTCATTGGCTTCCAACTTCAAATATTAATGTGAATAATTCCTTATTTATTTAAAAATAATGGATAATGGTGTTCTTAACACCATTTTTGTTAGTGTCCTAATGATATTTTACACAATATATGTTTTATAAAAGTCACTCTCTTGAGCGTAGATGGCTCTTTCTAAATGGTAATGATGAGGCTTCCATTAAACTTGTTAACCAAATTTGACTTGTAATCCATCACTATAAGCCAAATGGTACAATAATTTAACTCGTAGCTTCACTTGAATCCATCACTATAAGCCAAATGGTACAATAATTTAACTCGTAGCTTCACTTTAATGACATTATCTTCATGAGAGGGATGGTCCGCCCTCTTATCCCCCTAGTTCTGTGAGTCCTAAACTATTGAAATAAAATAAAATCCGAAGCTTAGAGTTAAGAACTCTAAGCTTTCCCATGTACAAAATTGCAACTCACAATCGTGAACTTGGACAACGGATGGATCGTCCACGTATGCTACCTACACTTCACGATATGTGTGAAATGCATGTTGTTCTCGTCACAAGGGGCAATCGTGATTGACGTGGACGGCCAAGTGGGAGTGTCCTTGGCAGTAGGCCAAAGGAAGAAAAAAACGTTAGAGGTTCTCACATCACAAGGTCGTGTTTTTACTTGTCTGCTAGTTGCTTGCATGGTTAGCTTCATGGGTCCATGTCTGACAACCAGAGACCCTTAGGGTGATAAGCTCGTACACACGCCTTGTGCTCATCCTGCATTTATGCAGGGGAGATGGTGACTGGCCCTGATAAGGATATGAGTAAGGCCACGTTAGAATGTAGGGGGGTGATTATCAATTTCATATATGTGACTTGAAAAGCCTTTATAGGGGCAATGTGGGGTGATAATCAATTTCATATATGTTGCTTCAAAAAGTCTTTAGAAAATCAGTGTGCTCGTGGGAAGTGATGTGATGTTGAATTTTGCACGACATACATTAGGTTCCCAATAAGTATTTGGGTCAACCATGTGACCACTAAGACATGTATCTTATTCTATTTAAACCTAACCACTCTCCAACCTCTAATCCTATCAAGGATATGGATAAAATATATAAACTTAAAATATTATATCATAAGTGGTTAAAATATTATATTATAAGTTGTGTTTGGAAAGGGATGTGATGTTGAATTTGTTAAAATATAAAGGATAGTGGTAAAATAATTAAGTTTTTTTAGTTGTAAAATAATTTAGTATAACTTGAGTGGGTTTAATCATTAAGAATCTGTATTTTTTTTTGTAAGAGGTTATATGTCTAAATTTAGAAGTGGATAGAGTATGTACTTTTTCGTAGATTTTAACAATCAAATCGTTATCTAGAGGGGGCCTTTTATCTCACAAAAAAAGTGTCTCATACACCAATTTGGTGTATGGCTTAGTTGTGACCTTAAAATTAGAATATTATTATTATTATGATTATTAAAGAATAACGCCAATGTGTCTTTTAACCAAATTGTTTATCCATTTAAATATGTGAAAATGAACATGTATGCTTCTCACATATGTATTGGTTTGTGGAAAAACTAAATACAACCTTGATGAGTAGACGTGCACATGAGTTCCTTTATTTCAAAGACCCAAGATGAACTATCCACTTATATGGTTATTTCCTATTTGTTGTTTCTTACTAACTTTGCAAATGAGCTTATATAGCTCTTTAAAGGGGGGGATGGATGTGGGGTGGTGTACACATAGCAACACAATGCTCCCATGCAACATAGAAATCATGGGGAGTAGAGCATAATTGACGGAAGATAGTTACCTTAGTATCACTTTGCATCTATTAAATAGGTTTTTATTGAAAGGTAAGAGCCAATGACCCTACAACGACTTATGATCATATGTTTTACATGCATCATTGATTGGAATACCATCACTTCATGCAACCAATAAGTACTCAATTAACTACGAACATAGCTATAGTCCACTATTCACTTTACTCACTAACTTAGGCTCAAGCTGCCCTATCTTACTTGTTGGACTAAAGAGGATGGGTTATTACCATTTCCTTGCAATAGGTATCATATCAAAGTAGATAACATAATAGCAAAATGTGTAATGTAAATTTGAACCCAAATAGACTTTGATGTAATTATAATGTACATGGAATTTAAAAAGCATGCAACTAAACAAACCAATCACGAAAACTTCATGTAACCATGGATTTCGTTTCTAAACTCACACAAAATCAAATTTCTGGACTTCAGAATCATGAATATAAATTCAAGAAAAATGAACACTTATCTTTGGAACAAAATCATCCAAGAAAACTAGCTACTAATGAGCAATTTCCACTCAAACGAAGGCATCCACTACAAATATCAACCCCAAGTGGGCCTATGAGGTTATCAACGAGAAGGAAATATGATAAGGATTTTGAGGTCATTCAACCAACAAAATTTTTATTAGGTTCAACCCAAGTATTCACCATAGAATATTCCAGGTAATCATCCAACCAACATAGACATGGCACTCCCTTCCATTGCCTCACTCAAAATAAGGAAGATACTTCCTATATCCATTCAGCAATCCCTTCGAAATCTTCTTCCCTCCAATGCCCTTTGGTGCATACAAAAGGATTCTAATATATTGTTTTCCTTCATCAATAATCCAATAGAGTTATATCTTGTGTTGTGTGCACTCAATGAGCAACAATCTACATGGAACAAGATGGTTTCCTATATACCTAGCATCTAAGCTTTTTTGCAACATGTTATCTCTCTTCTCAAGTCCATGTTCTCCTCGTCTTCAATTTGATTTTTCCATTTATAGATATGGATCTCAATCCTTAGCATGAGAATGCAACAATCTATGGGTATGAGAGGAATGGTATGAATGGTATATGGAATGAATGAGAATGGTGGTGCATATCATGCTAATGAGAAAAGTGATTGAGAAAATTTGAACCATGTCCTCATAATTAAGGACAATGGATTTCCCCACCAATCACCTCTTTAATTCAATGGTTATTGGTCAGGTTTAAATAGGCCACATGGTAATAAGGAAAGGTAAAAATTTATAAAACCTAAGATTATTTGTTACCCACTCCTCCAGTGGAGTCATAATTAGTTGTATCCTCTCTACAACCCACCTTAGACCTCTGCATTCAATTTTCAAATAGTATTTACATATCTTGTGAATACCATGGAAAGTGTTTCACATGTTGTATATAAGACATCATTGTAGAGATTATATCCCTAATGATTTATTAAGTAGGCCTTGGCATTGAGCTCTGCACTATGAATCCATACAATGTAATTACATTACCTACATATGAGGCCAATTTATTTAAAGCTCGTATATCTTAACTCTCATATTTATAACATGTATTCATAATTTGTACATAATTTGATCCAAAACATCGAAAGGGTTAAAACTCAGATATTACACCAATTTGTTTATAGGTATGGGGCACTCTACTAAAAATGTTTTTTATAAATTATTTTAACTTGCCTTGGTGTGCATGTTAGTGTTACATAGTGGTGTGTTCCTATGCTTAGTATGCACTATTAAATGTTTTTTTTGAATAATTACTTTTGACAATAATTTTTTATCAGACCCTAAGGAAGGGTTCCTTCCATTAAGATCCACCAATGCAGTTGTATGTTTAAGGTGCATAGGGGTGGTTGTATGTTCATTTCACACTATAGAGAAAATTTTTAAAACCTACTTTAGTTTTCCTTGAATCACTCAACACCAATGCCTTCACTACGTTTGGAAAAGTATGGATTATGCTCTACCTACATTCACCATGTCTTCTATCCTACTTCTCTTCTCTTTTATAGAGATGTTTAAATAATTGTTCAAGTATGATCAAAGGGATTAAACTTGACTAAATCAACCCTTAGGCATTTATTTTAATAAATATTTTTAGGACTTAGCCGATAATTATAATCACTTAGACAATATTGCGTTTGGTGTCCTCGATTTTCTCTCAAACAAAAGGGTTACACACATATGGATGAGGCATATCCACCCCATATTATGCCTAATAATGCACCTTTTGGTGCACACATATGCATACACACACATATTAAAATTGTTGACCTAGTTAGGATCTCTTATTGTAGAATATTTTTTAGAGTCCATACATGTTTAGCTCCAAAAGTATGTGTTATGGGAATTAACATGGTTTTTATTTGGTAGTAAGGTGGTCTATATAGGTAAGCTTTTAAATACCATAACCTCCTCATGGTGATTCCATTTTTATGCTTTTGTAGCTAATTGGGAAGTTCTAGTTGTCTAGCCTCCCTTAGGGTGCTAAATTATGTTGATTAATGATTCAGTTGTACAAGTAGCTCCAATTTATCCAATTACTTGAAATATTGGCCTTTGAACCATTGATTACTCAAGTATTTTTTAATCTCATTGGCATACCTATCCAACTACATCGACTTACCCCTTTTGGAACTAGAATTGTCACTTGATACATTGTGAATTAAAGAGTGAATAAAAATGAAGACAAGAGTATTTCTTCTCCTACTTGTCACAAAATAAGAAACACGGTTTTTTTAAGAGTCTAATTAATCTTTTGATTAACAAAGTTACCAGCTTAATGAGAACTCTAGCCCAAAAACCCCTATTTTTGTGCAAAAGAATATGAAAAAACACCTTGAAACAAGAAGTGTTGATGTTGCATCAACATTTTTATTTATTTTATTTTATTTTATTTTTTTTTCGGGGTAAAATTTCAACTTTTTTTTAGCAATGGCAATAAAAACCGATTTTTTTTTGTGAAAAAGACATGGAAACCACTCTAAAAACAAAAAAAGTTGATAAGTGTTGATCCTACATAAAAAAAAAAATTGTTTCAAATTCCATTTTTTTTTTCACAACGGCTTTTAAAAACTAAAATGCAACAAATTACAAATATAATCATAAACATAGATATGCAGCAAAAAAATACTTCATTTCATTAATAGAAAAATATTGAACTATACTTACAAATAGAATGGAAATAAGATAGCTCAAACGATGGTAGCTTATCTCTAAGAAGAGATGTGGCAGCTACATGCCTCTAAACTGTGTTGCAATGAGGCTCAAGGGCCTATTTATTATTGGAAAACATGACAAAACCCTAACCAACCAAAACCCTAACCCCAGGAGATGTAACACCAAGATTTTGTGGGCCCCATTGGGGTTTGTTGGGCAACCAACTTCCGAGGGTCATAACTTGGTCATATTATCTCTGTTTGGCGCGTAAGATACATTGTTGGAAGGGTCTCACCGAATACTACATGTTTTGTAGTAGGCATTTGCCTATGGCTATAGGTCTACTTTGGATCCCAAAAAAATGCCGTTTATGGGGTCAAAACTGCTCTGGAATTTTAGGACCCAAAAAACTGCTAAAAATAGTAAATGTTGAAATGAACAAGGAAACAAATGAAATTGCCTGGGGGGTCTAGGTGGAATAGGTGGGTGGCCACCAATATCCACCTGGACCATTCCTCCCCCCTTAGGAAGTGATGGTCCCTATTGCATGCAGATCCTCCATGAGGTGAGGAAATTTCTATTGAACCTGGTCCCTTGTGAACCACTTTCCCTAGTGAAGGAGTTGGCCAACATTGACAACTCGATATAATTGTATCCTCTATTGGCAAGTGTTCTTGATATGTGTATCCATGATATGATTAGTTGTGGCATGTTCCATGCAATCTAGGTTGAGCTCTGTTGGTGTGATTTGTTCTACAATGTCAGATGTGTCCAACAATGGTGGAAAGTGTGGCCGAAGGCGATCTACATTGAACACTGGGTGAAGACCAAGGAACAGTGGGATGTTGAGCTTGAATGCATTATCACCAACGATCTTGGTGATGGTGTATGACCCATATTGGAGTAGGCGAAGCTTGTGGTGGGGTCCAACAAGGCACTCCAACTACAAATGTAGCCAAACTTTGTCACCCACTGGAACTTATGCATCACTCGATCTTGATCATGGCACTGCTTGTAGTTAGCATTGGCTTTGTCCAATATATCATGGACCTATTGGTGGATGTGTTAAATGCACTTAATGAAGCTGTTATCTCTTTCAGCTTCGGACTGAATGTGAGCCGAATCTACTTGACTGGCTGCAAATTGTGTGGTCACATCAATGGGGCATAATGACTGAAATCCTGGCCCTACCTGAAAGGGGTTGTTGCCTATTGAGCTATGGAGAGCTATGTTGTAGTTGTGTTGGACAAAGGGGAGACTGTGATCCCATGTGCGTGGATGCTTTGAGTTGTACATGCGTAGAACGTGTACAATCATCCTATTGACAACCTCTGTTTGGCCATCAGTTTGGGGATGGAAAGTCATGGAATTAGTAAGTTTTTTTATCCAGAATCGACCAAAGACTTGACAAAAATGAACTCAAGAATCTGTTGTCCTAATTTGAGACAATGGACTATGGCATCCAAAAGTGTACCCACACTCACTCAAAGAAGAGCTTAGTAGTGGATCTGTTGTGATACTCTTCTTGCAGGCCACCATAATGGTCATCTTAGAGAATCTGTCAATGACCACAAAAACAAAATAGTTGTCATGCTTAGTAGAAGGAAGCCCTGACATGTAATCCATGGAGACAGATTCCTAAGGTCGGATAGGAGTAGGTAGAGGAGTATACAGGCCTTGCTTCTTGATGGTTGGTTTTGCAATGGCATAGGTGGTGCAGGATCTAATGTACTTCCCAATGTCTTGACGAAGTTTCAGCCAAAAAAAAATACTTCTACAATACTGCCATTATTTTCCCTACTTTGAAATTTCCAACAACTCGACTGTAATGCACCTCCCAAATCATCTTGGAACACTCATTTCAAGGAAAAAGTTGTGTCCTAGGTGGCATAACAGTGCATCCTAAAGGTGAAATTTTCGAGCTTGCTTCCCTTCTGGGAGTGTCTGGTATATGTTGTCAAATTCTAGATTGCTCTTGTAAAGATGCGGCCACCCCGATGTCTTGTGCCCATAGGAATCGAGCATAGTGATCAGCGCCATGATTGGTGGTCGATTGAGGCAATCAACGACTTTATTAATGTTGCCCTTCTTATACTTAATGTTCAAATGGAACTGTTTCAGATAGGTGGACAGTTTCTAATGGCGATCATTCTGCAACTTCCCTTGTGACTGTATAAATTGTAGAGGTCGGTGGTTTGTGCAGATGGTCGTTTCCTTCCCCATAATGTAATGCTTCCTTTGATGGAAGGCTTGCACAATGGAATACGTTTCTTTGTCATATGTGGGGTATTTGCGGGCTGTGTTTGAAAGTGTCTCACTGTGGTAAGCCATTGGATTCCCATGTTGAGTAAGAATCGCACCAATAACATATTTGGAGGCATCTGTCTCAATCTAAAATGGTTGTTGTAGGTCTGGTAATGTGAGCACTGGTGCAGAACAGAGCCAATTCTTCAACTTGGATAATGGCTTTTTTGTTGGGTTTCCGACCAAAAAAACTTTTATTTCACTCCACCCTTGGTGACTTGACTGAAATTCCAAGTGATATGAGAGAACCCCGACATGAACCTACATTAGAAATTAGCAAGACCCAAAAAACTACAGAGCTCTGTTAGAGTGGTTGGGGTTGGCAAATCCCGAATGACTTGTATCTTGGATGCGTCCACATGTACACCCTGCTCATCAATGATGTATCCCAGATATTAAACCTAGGTCAGGCCAAAGGTGAATTTCTCCATGTTAGCACAAAACTTGTGTTGTCATAGGGTTTGAAGGACCTATCAAATTTGGTGGAGGTGTTCTTCCCAACTCTAGTTGAAGATCAAGATGTCATCTAAATACATCACCCCGAATGCATTGGTGAAGGGTTTCAAGTTGTCGTCCATTAGTCTCATAAAGGTTGTAGGGGCGTTTGTTAATCCCAATGGCATGACCAACCATTCGAAAAGGCCCTCCTTGGATTTGAAGGAAGTCTTCCACACATCAGAGGGTTCGATAGGCACTTGGTGATAACTTGACTTCAAGTCAATATTGCTGAAATATTTGGCCCCTTTGAGCTGGTCTAGAAGGTCATGAATCTGCGAGATTGGGTACCTATTCTAGAAAGTGACCTTGTTCAACGCTTGATAGTCAATACATAGCCTCCAGGTCCCATCCTTCTTCTGTACCAATATAATTGGGCTCCCACAAGGTGATGAGCTTGGCCTGATGTGCCTTTTTGCAATAGTTCCTAAATTTTGCCCTTGATCTCATGGTTCTCCATAATAGAGCATCGATATATCGGTCCATTAGGTAGCGGCACGCCCAAGGTGAGATCGATGGAATGCTTGACATGACAATGCAAAGGTACCCCTGTGGATGAGGTGAAAATATCCTTGTACTCCTCCACGACCTTGTCCATCTATTGTTGATGTGCAGAGGAGCCCTACCTCGAAGCCATGGCCACAACCTTCTTCTTGACCTGGGGGAAAAACATAAGTAAAACAAATTTCCTGGTCTAGGAAATGATCTTACTACATTACTTTGTAGTGATCAAAGAGATGACGGTAGATGGGGCTACCTCCGATATCCTCTACAAATTATTAGCCAAAGTAATAATCACAGAGCGAGGTCTAGACTCATATTCAACATGTGCTCCCACAAGTATGGTTGTCCTAACAATACATCACAAAATTCGAGAGGAGAAACGTCACACAATACCTCATCTGTGAAGGACTTGATGATGTAGGGAACGCGACACTACTGGTTGACGCGAAGATCTTTTCCATGGTGAAGCCACCCGATGGTGTATGACTGTGGATGTGTTGTAATATTTAGGACCAAATGCTTCACAACCTATGCTGAAATGAGGTTTTTTTGGCTCCCATTGTTGACAATGAACTGCAGCAGAGAACCCTTCACCCACATCTGTGAGTGGAAGAGGTGTTCCTCCTCCTCTGGATCTTTCGGCTCAATCTTCTGGATCTTCTTCCCTTTGTCAATTCCCTTATCGGGTTCTAATTCAGAGTCAGAACCACCATCTGATTCGGAAGCCTTCTGCTCAACCACTAGTGACTGTTTGGTCTAACACTCACTTGTATTGTGAGTGGAGCTCTTATGGAACTCACACCATTTTCCTGTGTCCTTCTTTGTCTTTGTGGTGTTGTTCTTTTCTTGCGGTTTTGGTGGGCTATCCTTGTTAGCCCCACCTTTGTTTGGTCCTTTGTTCTATGCTTTGGGGGTGCCTTTTCCTTGCTTTGGATTTGCAGATCCAAAGTGCTGCCTATTCTGTTTAAACTTCTACTCAATCTTGACAACGTACCGATACGCCGTGCCGAGAGAGGAAATGTCCAAGAACTCCATCTCGTCTTGGATGTACTTATGTAGACATCCATAGTACTTGAGCACCAAATGCCGCTTAGTATCCTTGATACCCAACTTTATGCGAAGGGTATGGAAAATATTTGTGAACTCTAGCACATCTTGGTCCCTTCTCTGCCATAACGTGGTCCACTTTACGTATTGTCTTCATAGCTCCCTATAGGGTAATATTGTTCCTTGATGGCGTCTCAGAAAGAATTCCAAGTGGGTGTGGCTAAAAACAACAAGGGTTCACTCTTGTCCTTTTGTTCGCAGTAGGTTTCCCACCAGTCCATGACATGTGGGGTGGCTTTGAGAAGTGAAAAAGTAATATTTTCTCAATTGGAAAAGTCATGAACTGAAAAATATCCTTCCAAAAGATTTAACCATCTATCCAAAGTGTCTGCATCTATCAAGCCTTTGAATATGGGAATATCGAAGTTAACTCATACCTTAAAGGAGTGGCGCCTCTAGAGTGGATGCTGGATGAATATGCATCAACTGTGGGTAGTCATCGGAGGATCTGGAAAAATTTATACATCATCATGTCCCTCTATCGCTTGAGGGCTTCCTCGAGCAACATTTTGAAAATATCTCCTACCCCCTCATATTTTTTTTTTTCCGCCATGGGAGGTTGTTGGATTTTGTGAGGCTAATCTTGCAATGGTTTAACCAAATCAAGCCCTAACTCCTTATACCTTGACCTCATTGGGGACGTGCAAAGAAAAACAGAGAAAGAGAAGATCGCTTTGATAACATTGATCCAAACTTAAACAGGAACACAACAACTTATAGATATAATCATAAACATAGAGATATAGTAGAAAAATACTTCATTTCATTAATACAAAAATATTGAACCATGCTTACAAACAGAATGGAAATAAGATAGCTCAGGCGATGGTAGCTTATCTCTAAGAAGAGATGTGGTGGCTACATGCCTCTGAACTATGTTACAATGAGGCTCAAGGCCTATTTATTATTGGAAAACATGAGAAAACCCTAACCCGAGGAGATGTAACACCAAGAGTTTGTGGGCCTCATTGGGGTTAGTTGGGTAGTCAACTTCCCAGGGTCATAACTTGGTCATATTATCTCTATTTAGCACGTACAATACCTTGTTGGAAATTTTTCACCAAGTACTACAATTTCTCTGCAAACCTCTACCTATGACCATGGGATTGTCGCTGACCCCAAAAAAGCATCATTTAGGGGGTGAAAAATGCTCCAGAAGTTCAGGACCCAAAAAACTGCTAAAAATAGTAAATGATGAAATGAACAAGGAAACAAATGAAACTAATTGGGAGGGTCTATTGTGGAATAGGCGAGTGGCCACCAATATCTACCTGGATCATTTTTTCTGCAAAAAACATGAAAACACCCCAAAATTGAAAAGGATTGATGTTGTATCAATTATTTTTTTCTTCGTTAACATTCCAACCTTTTTTAGCAATGACATTAAAAATAAAATATCATGAGTCTGAAAAGCTTAAACTTCCAACATTTTTTTATGATAGCCTTAAAGATAAAATTCACGACTCCAAAAAACCCAAAATTTCCAACAATTTTCAACCATGGTGTTAGACACAAATATCATGACTTCAAAACACCTTAAAATTTTGATAGTTTTCAACCATGGTGTTAAAGATAAAATATCACGACTCCAAAAATGCTTAAAATTTTAGCATGTATATCTTCACAGTTAACAATATGATGTTGAGAGCCTCTTGAATACTATGTGATTTTGTTGAGGTGTCCAAGAAAATCACATAGTATTCTAGAAACCTTAAAATTTCGACATTTTTCAGCCATAAAATTAAAACTAAATAAAATGAGTATGAAAATTCCTTGAACTTTAAAAATATTTCAATCATGGCATTATAACTAAGAAATACCTTGAAAATGAATACCTAAATCAAAATCATTATACCAAGAGTATTTATTTTTAATGTTAAAGTATAGCTCTTTTAAAATCTTAGCCTAAGACAACTCGACTCATTGCAATGAAAACTTAAAAACCAGCCATCAAATTGACACATGGGAAGCTGGACTTGATCCATTGTAATGAAAACTTCAAAATCAACTATTGAATTGACACATAGTGGGGTTGGTGTTGATCTTTGGGTACATGAATTCGGTATTCCCAAGCTACATATGTTGTTCCTAGAAAGAAAAATAAAATTAAATTTAAATTATAACTTTTTGGAGCACATGTAGTCTTCAAAATGATAGGTCGAACCCACCATGCAAATCGGTGTGACCCTTGATCAAACCCACCTCTTTTGACCACTATATATACCATTTCAACCTCCCTTATTTGGACAATTTAGAACACACACAAATCATTTGTTCTTTTGTTCACTTGTGCGAAGGAGAGAGAGAAGAAGATAAAAGTTTGACCAAGAATTTTGACCAGCACTGACTACTATTTAACTCAGATTTCTAGTTTCTTTTTAATTGAGTCTTTTGGGCACAATTTGACCAAATTTATGGGTAGGCTGAATAATATTTTCTTGATAATTTTACTGTGGGTTGAATGAGATTTTCTAGGCAAGTTAACCAAGATTTTCTAGGCTATTTGACTGAGGTTGACCAAGTTATCTCGATAGTTGTAGTAGGCCTATTTTCAACCTATTGACTAGGTTTGACTTGTGCTAAAACATTGGTCTAGGTTTACCAAGTTTGACTTGAAAAATATCATATCATACGTTGTTTAATTGAACAATTTCTCCTAAGAAAAGGTTTTTGGGTTTTCCTCGAGGTAGGGTTTTCCTAGGGTAAATTTTTATGTCTCTTTTGTGCTTGGCTGTCTCTTTATGATCCTACTACCATTATTGCATTAATGTTGATATTTTATATGTATAATCGCTTAATGATATATGTGACATAAGATAACTTAACTACTAAATAATTGGAAAGCAATTATCAAATTAGAAGATCAAATTCTCTTAAGAAAATCAACATGGTATTAGGCCCTCTCTAAGGAAACTCATTTGCCCATGTCATAGTCTTCCCGAGGTAGTACGAACCTAATATCTTTTAGACAAATCCAAGAACCCTCCTAAAGATGATTTGGACTTTCTAAGGCATAACCAATGGCCCTTATAAGACTGATTTCAATTTTTTCCTAAGGCAAAGTGTGAGTTGTATTCTAGGGCATTTTTGTGACTGATTTGAGACTAATCCAAGACTAAGTATAGGCTAGACTGTGAAGTAAAATGGGCTAAATTGAGTGTGATCCATACACCTGTGTCGAAATTTCTTGGAAACTCGAGGTGTGATGTGTTGTATCAAAGTTTCCTTTAGAGTTTTTGTCTTACAGAAGAAAAGTTTTTCCTTGAAGTTGTATATTTTCATGAACCTTGTACTTTTATTGAAATATGGTCGAATAATGGTCCTTAACAAATCTAGAGGGATTTGATGAGAAAGGCTCTCTCACATAAAGCAAGATAAGTCACAACACTTGTGTTAAAGTATGAGCCCTTCTTAGAAAATTTGGTAGACATAGGGCTTGTAAAGTCTAGAAATAATTGAAGGTTATGATTTAAAAAGACCTAGGGTTTGTGGATAAAACCCTAGAGATAGACCTTCAGTGTCGAAAATCGATAAATTCATTGAATGAAGAAACCTTAGCTCATACAATTCATGCAAGGAAGGAAAGGAAATTGTAACAACCTTGGTAAAAGATCCATGTAATAAAGTTAATAAAGGAAACAAAATAACCAAGGTCATGGGACACATATTCCAAGCTAAATGCTGGGAGAAAACATAGAGATGGGGATCATTTGATATTAATTAATGGCTAAGGAAATTGGCAAAGGAAATGGAAAAGGCTTTGGAAAGGCAAAGTGACATTAATTGACATTTTATTTATGAAAATAGTGGAAATTAAGAGAAAAGGAAGGTGAAAGGTCACAGGTTGCATGTGAGGAGGAAAATGAAGGAAAATAATGGAAAAATGAAGAAAATAAAGGCTTCATTAATAAAAAAAAATTGAGGATCAGTTGGTACCTTTTGTGTGTTCAGTTTTGGAGATTTGTCTCTATTATCTCTCTCACATACTCTTGGACACTTATAGTTTTCTTGGAGCAATCTTCGAGGAGTGTGGCATACTTGGTATTTGGAGAAAGAAGGCAAAGGAAGAGTAGGAAAGTGCAAGAGGACATCAGGATCAACAACTAAAACAGGTTTTGCTTGTAGGTACTGAGTTGCATTTATAATTTCCTTGCTAGTTTTGGCATGCATTGCACATGCATGTGGTTTCTTGGTCATGCTCTATCATTGGCATGGTGGATTTCCTGGCGTAATAGTGGATTTTCTTAGCCTTGCCATTTCTTGGATAGCCATGGTGTTGTGGGTTTTATCTTTGTTTTTTTGGTCAGTGCTCATGTGTATTTAGTTGTGGGTTGATTTATTAGTTCCTATAAGGCTTGGTTGGACAAACGCTCTTGAAGCCATATTAGCTTGGGTTAAGTTACTAGTCTTGGAAGCCTTGGTTGGACAAACACTTTGGAAGCCCTGCAACAACTTGGGTTGAGTTACTAGTCCTAGAATCCATGGTTGGACAAACGCTTTGGAAGCCTGGCAACAACTGTGGATTGAGTTACTAGTCCTAAAAGCCCTAGTTGGAACAAAATATATAGATCCCTAGACAACTTGGGTAGAGACAAACTTGGTGATGGTTAGTGATGTCTGACCATGAGGTGTAATCCCTAGTTGAGGTGGTTTAGCCTCTAGAAGCCCTAGTTTGGTTCTGATTGAGTTGCTTTATGAGATCCCACATTCATGCTTGGAATATGGCATGGGCGTGATTGACTGAAAGAAATATTTGGTTCAACCAATCTATGGTGGGTGGTATATGGAAGTCTCAGACCTGGTTGCATTTTTCACATGTTAATGAGATCTTCTTTACTCTTGTATTATATGGGTAAATATACTTGTTCATATGCGGTTTTATGGTTGTTATATCTTTGTTATCTCTTTTGAATATATGCAGGTTAAGAGGATGTTTATGACAATATTGATGTATGGCTCTCATCCTGTTTTGATCATCACACAAATGAATAATGAATATATGACCTAATAGATGATAATGCAACTATTGTGATAGAGAAAAAATGCATCTTTACGAATCTTAGATAAGTATGATATCCTTATGCTCAGATATGTTGCTATGACCTGTAGATTACATATTTGCAACATGTTCGAAAAAATTCTTGTCATGGCTAGTAGGGGTCCAGCAAATTCACTGATCAAATATTTGCATTAGTAATATTGTTTCAATGTTATTTACCTTTTCTAGAAGTTTCATGAAGTTCTGGGCAGTGGTCTGAGTCCTGGCCCTAAAAACGTGGCACAAAATTTGGGGTTGTTGGCACAGAACTTCCTAAGAAATGCCACAGTCACATGAATCACTTGTTACGGGAGTGCCTGTAGGGTCCTAGTTGCATGCATGCCTTTTCATGGGAGCAACTAAGGCTCTAGGGAAGTGAAAAGGCAATTTGTCTCAGGGGTTGGTCACCTGGAAGGGTTGGTTAGCTCCTAGAGGTTCTGTAGCATGTGTGGGAAGTTAGATTAGTATTGTCATGTACTTGGGGAGTTGAATCATATCATAGTAAGTCTTCATCACATTTTTACCTCGGTGGGTCCGTTAGCTTCAGTAAATGTGGGAGGAGGGTGTTACAGAGTGATATCAGAGCATGGTCCAGCCCTTGGACTGGATGGGTGATGTGCATTATAGATGCATACATATCGGTTGTGTATGTGTTGTTCATGCTTGTGGTTGTTATACAAAAAATTGACCTCGTCATCAACTTAGAGGGGAAAGACATGATAGCTGAAGCAAAGACCAAGATCACATGCCTTGTTTCCACACTAATGTTGGCTATGCAATGACAACCTGCTTTATAAAGCTTCTCTGAAAGCCTAAGGGTGTGTTAGTGACCCAACTAACTCAAGTTGCTAGTTCGGGAACAACATTAGTGGATCCTAGATATTTGTTCCTAAAATCACTCAAGAAAAGTAAGGAAGCATCCAGATTCGACTTATTTGGAGGATTTCTAATCCTAATGGAGGAGGCAAATGGGAAAGAGCTCAAAAGCATGGAAACTTCATTGATTTTACCCTAGGGAACTCAAGGAGGAACTTGGCAACCCTAACTCAATTGCTACATAAGCAAAGCTAAGGCTATGGTGATGGAGGTCAGATCATTTGAAAGGATAACATAATTGATTGTTGAGCATTGTCTCAAATCTTAAGAAGTTGGTAAGAAGGGAGAGAGAGAGAGAAGCTGGAGAGGTAAGGGAAGGCTAATGCAACAGATGGTTCTAATCACTCTTCCAACGTTAATATAGAACTGTAGTTGTATTGTCTACTCTATGGTGTTGGTACTATCATTCATTCAGTTGTTTATCCAACACCTTTTAGCATGAGTAGCTTAGTTATGTGTAACTAGATGTTATTTTGTGTATTCATGTATTAGTTATCAGAGTTATATGCTATGATTATGCTTTCCTCTTCTATGTGCAGGACTTGATCTAGAGCCGGATCAAGGGACTTCCACCTAGCTGCATTGTGATCTCCAACAAATCTACACGGATGCTTGAGGTAATCTACTTCTCCTACTTTGATAGTTAGTTATTGTTTATGAACATGCATGTAACTTTGTGATGGTTGCAAATAATCTTATAGTTTATCGAAGGTCCCAAGAAGACCTTTGAGGGTATCTTCATTCTCCATACACTGTGCATTTTATCCTATAGCAGTGGTCTATGTGCTTGTTGTGCATGCATGGTGTTGGTCATGGTTGCATTTGTGTCACCATGTGAAAACTGATGGTGTTGTTGATGCATGTGATCATCATGAGTGCATGTCGGTTGTGCACTGGTCATGCATGTTAGTGTTTATATGTTATTATTAATGAATTGGCATGGTGATATTTGTCATGCATGAGATTATGGTATGTGGTTAGTATGGTCATGCAGGGTAACTGGGTGATGGTTGAAACAATGTTCATATATTGTTGTGATTATGATTACACATATATTATGTTAATTTGGTTAATATTGCAGATGAGATATCCTCCCCGAATTAAAATGAGGTACGTTAGTTTGTTTATGATTTGGTTTATCTGACATGATATACCTTACAGGAAGAGAAGATCAAAGATGACTAACAGAATGGTAGACTACAATTCACGAGACTCTCCCTATGGATCATATGAGAAACATGGTGTTGGGAACTCTTCTAGCATAGAAGACACATTGAGAAGTTTGAAGGCAGAAATAAGGAGTTGCAGAGCAGATAATGATAGGATCATTCAGGCATAGGAGAAACAAGCATATGTCAATGCAGTGATTCTTTAGAGTTTGTCATACTTGCAGTGACAAGGTCCACCTCGAATCAGCCATGGGGGGAGGATAGGACAAATGGTGCATATGGTAGCAGGTCACATGGTGGGAACAACTCAAATATAGATGACACGATCAGGGATGGGATATTCTTGGATACAAGTGATAGACGAGGCATTGGACATGGGATTTACTCTAGTTTTGGTTCAGGCATGTATCAGAGTCATCATCACTATCATCCTTATAGGAGGAGTGATAGGGGATATTTTCCAGATGAGTTCAAGAAAGAAAAGGCACCAACATTTGATAGGAAATTGAAGAAGTCACGACATACGAAAGCATGGTTTCTTGGAACGAATAAGTTCTTATGATTTCATGATTACTCAACGAACATGAAGGACATAATAGCTACATTTAGTCTTAAATGTAAAGTAGATATCTAGTGGGAAGATGTAAAGAATGTCAAAGCTTGGAGTGAGTTAGAGAGACTATTTAGGAAGAAGTATCTATCAAAAAGGTACTATTATGATAGGGAAAAGGAATTCTATGTAGGAATTTATAGGGTAAGTTCCTCAGACAGAACACCAAAGGACACCGCTCACAAACATATCACAGATCAATACACCAATATTTTTGATGTGGTTAAAACCCTCAAAGAGGAAAATAGTCCACGGCCTGAGCCAATGCGGCCACTTCAGGCAATTTATTAATAAAAGAATTAAATTTTACATAAGCTTCTCTCATGAATAGTTAACGTACAAATGACCCTCCATGCTCTTTAAATAGAGATCATGGACCAATCGGGTGTTAAGCCATGGATCAAGTGTCCGTAATACCGAGGAGAGAATGAACTGTCGGATCACTACATATCGTGACCGTTGGATTGTAAGTTACAAAAGTACATAGTAAAGAAACACACTTTACCTAACTCT
>APFE031557998.1:104325-115795 GCA_000404065.3 Pinus taeda
GAATGAGAGGAAGAAGATACATTTAGTGCATAGCCAGACTGAGATGCTTGAAAACCACATGCAGAAAGTGCCATTCCTAAAGATGAAGTTGAAGTTGAAGAGTGCTCCAAATGGATGTTATGTTTCTTCATTGCTGCTTCCAAGGCTTCCAACTTCTTAAAGAATTTGGATTCTAAGTGGCCATCTCAATTACAAAAGTGGCAATGTCTATCAGTCTTCTTCCCTTTGTTTTTATTTGCCTTATCATTTTGTTGAAATGATTTTTAATTTTGAGGTTGAAATTGCTTAGGACCCTTGTTTGGTTTAGGACCATTCCTTTTAGGATACAACTTATTAGGATTCTTTGAATTGGGTTGCTGCTAGGCGGCTAATGCTTTCTTAGAAGAGTTTCCAAGATTAATAAGACCAAGGTGTAAGATTTTTTCTTGTTCTCTTATTAAAGAATCACAAAAAGAATCAAAGGAAGGGGACTTGTAGTCTTGTCCCTGAGAAATGAAGGCTTCTCTTATAGAATGGAAGGTGGAAACAAACACAGAGTAGGTTGGTCCCAACTTAGTAAGAATGGAATAGATAAGGTTACTATCTTCTTTCTTAAACTTAACACCTTCTAAGAGAAGTCTAAAGGTCTTGAACTTGGAAAAAAAATCTTCAATGCAAGAAAAATTATTGGTCTCCAATGTAAGCAACTCATTTTCGAGTTGATGGGCTCTAAGTTCATTTTTTATTCCAAAAACTTTAGTAATATGTTTCATTGCTTCATCAGGAGTATCAAGTTCTTCAATATGGAATATAAGATCTGGAGAAATAGACATCCCTATCAATCCATGTGCTTGATATTGCCTATTTTCCCCTTTAGCTACCTTATCTTCATCTTTCGGTTTGGTTTCTTGGCATGTGGCTATTCTGTAAAGACCTTTACTTCTAAGTGAATCCACAATGTAGGACCACCATTGGAAGTAGTTGGTGTTGTCAAGAATAACTTGGCATGAAATTTCCATTTTAACAGAAACTGAAGCTATATATGCTAAAACTAAGTGTTCCAATGGAAAGATCTCGAAAAATTAGGCTGGTTCAAAAAAAAACGGCTCTGAAAACGGCTTCCGGATGAAGAAGTTATGGCTTTTTGAAGAAAAGTTGATGAAGATCCCGACGAAGTACGAGAATGTGCGAAACTGAATGATAATGTTAAAAAAAATATGCCCCCTTTCCAAACTTAATCTAATTAGCTCAACAAAAAGAAGACTTGAGCTCAAGACCTCTACTCTCATAAATTAGCTTTGGACCAATGAGCGAAACTAAAAGTTTAGTATTTTTTGGAAAAGAGGAAGGGGTTTTTTTTTTTGTTAAGTCACTGAAGCTTTGGGTTGCATGCTTGCTTGAGAAAGCTCTTTTTCCCTACAAAACAAAAAACACAAAACCCAACATGGACATACAAAAAAAAAAAACCTTACGGCTTGAAGTTAGCTTTACCCGGAAACTAAATATTTTCCTCAATGTTTCTGATTTTCCGAGATCACACTAAGGCGCAGCGGAAAAGAGCATACACATGAGAAAAATCTTTCCTCTCTGTTTCTGATTTTCCCAGATCAAATAGAGTCGCAGGGCAAAGAGCATACGTAGAAATGAAAGGTATAGATCTGGTAATAAAAAAATAAGCTAAATAAACCGAAATAATAAACAGAGAGAAAATAACTAGAAACTACAAATAAACACTGTATACCTCCAGATCTTAAAAATGACATAGTTAGGGCTACCAGAAACTTGTTTGCATGAAACAAAAGGGGTCCCTCACTGGAATAGTTGCTCCTATCACAATAGAGCAGTCCTCTCAGCCTGAAAGTAGTCAGAAATAGTATATCTAGGAAACGGCAGTCGGATGCAGTTCTACCGGCTTTAGATTTGGATCACCAACGGACACGACCCTCAAATAGCTCTGATACCATGTAGGAATTTGCAGGGTAAGTTCCTCAGACAGAACACCAAAGGACACCGCTCACAAACAGATCACAGATTAATACACCCGTATTTTTGACATGGTTAAAACCCTCAAAGAGGGAAACAGTCCACGGCCTCAGCCAACGCGACCACTTCAGGCAATTTATTAATAAAAGAATGAAATTTTACATAGGCTTCTCTCATGAACAGTTAACGTACAAATGACCCTCCATGCTCTTTAAATAGAGATCATGGACCAATCGGGTGTTAAGCCACGGATCAAGTGTCGATAATACCAAGGAGAGAATGAACCTTCGGATCACTACATATCGTGACCATCGGATTGTAAGTTACAAAAGTACATAGTAAAGAAACACACTTTACCTAACTCTATACTTGACCAAGTTATACTTAACTATTTCCTATGTGTCAGAATATCCTAACATTCTATGAGTTGAAGATGGGATCCATGACCAATGAGGAGTACACTAGCATATTTTTGGAGTTATTAAGGTATGTGCCTTATTTGAAGGAGGAGAAGGCAAAGATTCAGATATTCATTAGTGGTTTGCCAGTAGAATTCAAGGACAGGATTGAGTTTGATGAGCCTAAATCATTAGAGGAGGCCATCTGAAAGCTAAAGCATTGTTACGAGCCATAAAAGCATAGATCTGAGACTAAGAAGGATTGGAGAGCTAATGAAAAGAATAAAGGAAAATTGGATAAGAAGCGAACAAGACCTCAAGACACAGGTAACAAAGAGAATGCAACATCACAAAATAAGTTCAGTGCATGTGATAGAGAACAATAATTTTAGTCTGAGGAGCATAAAAAGGGTATAGGATAGAAGCCTTTACAATGTTAGACTTGTGGAAAGGATCATAATTGGAGGTATTGTCCACAACATCATGGTGGTAGACCGTATATTTACAGTACTCAGGAAGCACATACAGTGGGGGATGTTCGACAGAGTGTTCCTCGGATTTATGTAGCATTGGATGAAAGGTAGGTAGATCACCAGGCATATATTATTGAGATGGATAGTAAGCTTTGTGATCAATTTGTTTCTATTTTGATTGACTCTGGATTTAATTATAGTTATCTTAATCTTGACCTGGTGGATAAGTGTGGTTTGAATAAAGAAGTGCATGCACAATCTTGGTTAGTTCAGTTGGCTATAGGCACAAGGAAGAGAGTTCATCATTGGGTAAGAGCTTGTGCATTTGAGTTGAATGGTATGCCTACATCCGAACATCTGAATGTAATTCCATTTGGATCATATAGTTTTCTTTTGGGTATGGATTAGCTATATCTTCACAGGACTAAGGTGGATTGTTATGGCAAAGCTATTGAGTGTTTGGATGACAATGGAGAACAGAGGATCTCGCAGGGTAAGAAGAAGGAAACATAAGATATAATGGTGATATCTATGCAAGTGAAGCACAATTGTGGGAAAGGGTATGCGATATTTACAATGCATATTTCCAGTGACACAGGTAAGGAAATTGAGGATGCATATTTCTTTGGCAGGTACCCATTTTTACAACAGTTTCAGGATGTGTTCCCGAAAGAGATTTCAAATTTTCTACCTCACAGGGAAGTGGAATTTTCTATTGAGTTGGTACAAGAGGAAACATCAACATCAAAGGCACCTTACAGGATGAGCACACCAGAGTTCGTGGATTTGAAGTTGTAGTTGAAGGAAATACTTGACAAGGGATACATTAGGCCAATTTTATCACCTTGGGGTGCACCAGTATTGTTTGTGAAGACGAAGGATGGTACTCTCAAGTTATACATTGATTATAGGTAGTTGAACAAGGTGACCATCAACAATGGTATCTATTGCTGAGGATCAATGACTTGTTTGATCAGTTGAAGGGAGAAGCAATGTTCTCGAAGATTGATCTAAGATCATGATACCATCAGGTACGAATTAAGTCAGATGACATGTACAAGACTTCTTTCTGAACCAGGTATGGCATTATGAATTTGTTGTAGTTCCATTTGGTTTGACTAATGTTCTAGCTACTTTTATGTGCTTGATGAATAGTGTATTGTGTCCTTATCTGTACAAGTTTTTTATTGTATTCATTGATGACATACTGGTATATTCCAAGAATGAGGAAGATCATGATGAAAACTTAACAAAAATGTTGAGATTTCTAAGGGAATATCAATTCTATTCCAATATTAGAAAATGCAATTTATTTCAGACAGAGGTACACTAATTGGGGCATGTGGTTTCTAAGGAAGGCATATTAGTGGATCCAGAGAAGATAAGGGATATCATGGAATGGGCAGCTCCTAGGAATGTGGATGAGGTAAGATCATTCATGGGACTAACAGGTTACTACAGGAGGTTCATCATGAACTTCTCTTAGATTCCACATCCTATCACGTCATTGCAAAGGAAAGGTAAGCAGTTTGAATGGACAGAAGAATGTACTTTAAGTTTTGAGCAATTGAAGTAGTTTTTGAAAAATTCTCCAATGTTAAAGATTGAAAAATCGGATAAAGAGTTTGTGGTATGTACAGACACTTGCAAGAGAGGACTTGGTGGAGTGCTTATGTAGGAAGGACAGGTGGTAGGCTATGAGTCATAGAAACTAAATGAGCACGAGAAAAATTATCCGACACATGATTTTGAGATGAAAGTGATCATCCATGCTTTGAAGATGTCGAGACACTACATTCTTGGTAGGAGATTAGTATTGATGAGTGATCAAATTGGATTGTGATATCCATTTGACCAACCGAATCTAAATTCTAAAAAATCTAAATGGTTGGCCATGATTGGTGAGTTTGACTTTGAGATCAAGTACATTAAAGTAAAGAGAACAAGGTTGAAAATACTATTAGCAGAAGGATATAGGTAAATCACATAACAACTATGAGTTATTATGGGATAGATCTATAGGATCAAATATTGTAGGAAGGACAATAGGATGATAGGTATAGGGATCTTATGCATAAGTTACAACGGGGTATAGGCAGATGACAGGTATAAAGATCTTATGCAAAGGTTACAATGGGATATATGCAATCAGGATGTGGACTACCATCCCACAACAGATGGCTTGGTCAGATGTAGGGATGGGATACATGTACCTAACGACGGTGAGCTAAAGAAGCTTATCTTGAGGGAATTTCATGCTAATCCATATTTAGATCACCTAATATATCATAAGACATTGACAATGGTGAAGAAGTTCTACACTGAATTTGAAGAAAGAAGTGGTAGATTTTGTGGATAGATGCTTGGATTGTCAACATGTAAAAGCATAGAGTAAATATCTAGGTGGAATACTACAACCGATTTTGATTCCAGAGTGGAAATGGGAGGTCATTTCCATGGATTTCACTACAAGTTTGCTGAGGACATGTAGACAACATGATTTTATCATGGTCTTGGTTGACAAGTTGACACAGGTAACACACTTCATTCCAGTAAAGTCTACATATTCAGCTAATGACGTAGCATAAGTCTTCATCATAGATGTAGTGAGGTTGCATGGTGTACAAAAGAAGATTTTGTCAGATAGGGATGCCAAGTTCACTTTGAGATTATGGAAAGAGATATTTGCAGGTTTGGGTACAAAGTTGGCCTTTAACACATATTATCATCTGTAGACAGATGGACAGACAGAGAGGGTCAACATGATATTGGAGGACATTTTGAGGATGTATGTGATGCATAGACAAAGGATATGGGAGGAGTAGTCTCCATTGGTTGAGTTCACTTATGATAATGGTTATCAAGAGTCATTGAGAATGATTCTATTTGAGGCACTCTATGGGTGGAGTTGTAATACTCCCATCAGTTGGAGTGATCCAATGAATAGGGTGTTGATAGGACAAGATATGTTGGCAGAGATGGAATAGGAAAGGTAGGTAATCAAGAAGAATTTGAAAGCACCACATGACAGGAAAAAAAAATTATGCAGATCAGAACAAGTTGTTTAAGAAGTTTCGGGTTGGGGAACAAGTGTACTTGCGCATCAAGCCTAAGAAGGTATCTTTGAGGATCGGATCATGTGCCAAGCTAGCACCTCAGTACTATGGACTGTTAAAGATACTTGAGAGGATTAGATTAGTAGAATATCGATTTACACTACCTCTGATAGTGAAATTCCATGATGTTTTCCATGTATCATTTCTTAAGAAGTATGTTAAATATGTTGATCATGTGATTTACTAGTCTGTATTGCAGGTGGAGACAAAAGTATAATTCCATTGGGAACCTCAGTGCATTTTGTAGAGAAATATTCTCATGCTTTGGAACTGAGAAATCGAGTGGGTTAAAGTGTAATAGAAGCAGTTTGGGCCCGATGAAGCTACATGGGAGATGGTAGATCAAATGTAGACTATGTATCCTTTTCTATTCATTGGTTGAGAGAATGTTTTTTGTATATGTTTTGGTGTGATGTTTTTGGTATATGTACATATGTATATGGATGTAAATACCACCATGTGTTGTGTTATAAATCTCCAATAAGCGATATGGGTGACATGTCGTTATGGTTGTCATGTTGTTATGTTTCTCATGTTTGTTTGCTTTCGAGTAGGTTGATCTTTGTAAATATTGCATCTATCTAAGTTATAAAGCTCCATTGGTAGTATGTTTTTCTTTTTAGCAGTCTTGGTGGTTGTAGGTGTCATTAAAAACTAAGGACAGTGTTCGCCCAAGGGGGAGGGTTGTGTAACAGTTCTGGTAAAAAATCCATGTAATAAAGCTAATAAAGGTAAAATAATAACCAAGGTCATGACACACGTATTCCAAGCTGAATGTTGGGAAAAAACATAGTGATGGGGATCACTTGTGATTAATTAATGGCTAAGGAAATTGGCAAAGGCTTTGGAAAGGCAAAGTGGCATTAAATGGAATTTTAATTATGAAAATAATGGAAAATTAAGAGAAAAGGAAGGTGGAAGGTCACAATTTGCATGCGAGGACAAAAATGAAGAAAATTTGAAGAAAATAGAGGCCTCACTAATATAAAGGCTTCCGAGGATTAGTTCATACCTTTTTTCAGTTCAGTTTTGGAGCTCTCTCTCTATTCTCTCTCTCTCATACTCCTCGACACTCAGAGTTTTCTTGGAGCACTCTCTGAGGATTGTGGCATACTTGGGATTTGGAGTAATAAGGAAAATGAAGAGAAAGAAAGTGCAAGAGGGCATCGGGATCAATAACTACAATGGGTTTTTCTTTTAGATACTGAGTTGCATGTATGATTTCCTTGCTATTTTTGGCATGCATGGCAGATGCATGTGGTTTCTTGTTCATGATTTGTCATTAGCATGGAGGATTCCCTAGAGTGACAATGAATTTTCTTAGCCTTTCCATTTCATAGATAGCCTTGGTGTTGTGGGTTTTATCTTTGTTTTTCTATTTGGTTCTCATGTTCCTTTGGTTATGGGTTGAGTTATTAGTTCATGTAAGCCTTGCTTGGACAAACGCTCTGGAATCCCTGTAACAACTTGGGTTGAGTTACTAGTCTGAAATCCTTGGTTGGAAAAACAATCTAGAAGCCCTTGGTAGGTTGAGTTACTAGTCCTAGAAGCCCTAGTTGGAAAAATGCTTTGGACACTTGAAAATACTTGTGGGTTGAGTTACTAGTCTTGGAAGCCCTGGTTGGAACAAATGCTCTGGAGCCTTGGACAACTTGGGTAGAGAACAATATGTTGATGGTTAGTGATGTCTGACCGTGAGGTGGAATCACTGGTTGAGGGTTGACGTGGTTTAGCCCATGGAATACCCGGTTTGGCTCTGATTGATTTGAATTATGAGATCCCACATTCATGCTTGGAATATGGCACAAGGGTTATTCGCTGAAAGAAATATTTGGTTCAGCCAATCTATTGTCGAGTGGTATGTGGAAGTTCTAGACCTGGTTGCATTTTGCATATGTTAATAAGAGATTCTTTCCTCTTGAGTTTGATGGGTAAACATACTTGTTCATATGTGGTTTTTATGGCTTTTATATCATTGTTATTTCTGTTGAATATATGTTGGTTAAGAGGATGTTTTATGACCTTGATGTATGGCTCTCTTCATGTTTTTATTAGCACACAAGTGAACAATTAATATATAACCTGATAGATGATAATGAAAATATTTTGATAGAGCACTAGTGCTTCTTTATGAATCTTAGATAAGTATGAGACCCATATGCTTAGAAATGTTGTTATGACCTATAGATTACATATTTGTGACATGTTTGATGAAATTCCTATCATGGCTAGTAGGGGTCCATTTAAGTCATTGACCAAATGTTGCATTAGTAATCTTCTTTCAATGTTATTTACCTTTTTTGGAAGTTTCATGAAGTTATGGTTAGTGGCCTAAGTCCTTGCCCTGAAAACATGGAACAAAATTCGGCGTCGTTGGCACAAAACTGCCTAAGAAAGGCCACAGGTGAATGCCTTGTTGTGGGAGCGACTGGAGGGTCCCATTCACATGCATGACTTTTCATGGGAGTGACTGAGGCTCTAGGGTAGTGAGAAGGAAATTTGTCTCATGGGTTGGTCACCTGGAAGTGTTGGTTAGCTCCTTCAGGTTTTGTAGCATGTGTGGGAAGTCAGATTGCTCTTTCCATGTTGGTTCCACTTCCTTAACTATACTTTGGTAGTTGAATCATATCATAGTAAATCTTCATCACATGTTTATGTTGGTGGAACAATTATCTTGGATAAATGTGGGATGAGGTTGTTATAGAAAGATACATGCATTGGTATTTGATGATGAGGATGAGGATGAGGATGAGCACTTATAGCTTGCTGAGATTGCAAATGGATTTTAATGATTTCTGCAAGAAGGAAAGGATCAAGAGGGATTTGATAATTCCCCATAATCCTTAGATAAAAACATAATTATTTCATATCTTTCTTCCTTGATTATTATTACTAATCAACCTATTGCCTTTTTATCTTTTATTTGGTTATAATCATTTCTTCCATGTTGATTTTAAGGATGTTGATCTAAAGCATGTTGATCTATTGTTGTTCACGCATCTAGAACCCATGTTAGTCACATATTCCGAGAAGTAAAAAGGACGTATCAATATGTTCATAACCATATCAACAAAGGGGTTGAAACAATCATTTTACCAAGGTTAGCAACCATGACATCTACAAGTTTAACATTAGTTTATATATTACAATAAAATTATGTTGTGGCCACCAAAAACCCCCCCTCCTTATGAAGTGTTATTGCTAATACTAAATAAGTGGGGACCCTCAGTAAAAATCTAAAAAATCAATTAGTGTTATATTTCCTTTTAAATAAAACTTACAACATCATGGACTTAGGAAAATACCTTGAAGAATCTAAAAAAAACCTAAGTTTCATAATGAAGAAAGTAAGATTCACTCCTTAAGAGATATCGCATCGCTCAAAGAATGATAGGGTACCTTCTAATGAGTTAAAATGATAAAAAACGCGAGATTGCGACACGAAACTTCATCGCATCACATACGTTAAAGAAGCACTCACATTGAAAAACTCTAAAATCATCGATATGCGATATCGCATATCGTGCGTCGCAAAAATCACATGAATCACACATAAGGATTATTGCGACACTGCGATGTTGCGATACTGTGATATTGCAATACTGCAATATTACGATACTACGACACTGCGAAGTTGCGATGTTGCGACATTGCGATACTGCGACCTTGCGATAGAACAACACGATGAAATTGCGATTTGTGATACAGCGATTTGCGATATCGTAAAGCAAAATTGCAGGACCTCTCCATCGCAGTTGGTTCTGGCTCATTATTCGAGAAAACTTTTTCAGCCAAGAGTTGGTCATCCATTTTAAAGCGAATTAATGAGTTGTTTCCAGTTGTTAATGAAGTATGGTGTTGTGTTTTTTGAAGAACTAGTTCACGTAGGGTGGCATGTTTTGCATATCTTCATCATTTAAAGTTTTCCTGTCATTATTTTTTATCATTACTTCCATCTCAAATGTAAATTACAGGAAAGAAAGACGGAGCGTTTTACAAGGCAGTATGCAGAAAACTATGAGGAAGAAAGGCAGCACTCCAATGTCCATTTTGGAAGGCACACCTAATCCACTTAAGGAAGAAAAAGAGCCACAGAACTCTTCTGAGGCATGCATCACAGATTTCTCATATACAGCCATGGTTGAATGGGTATTGAATGATGCTGATACCAAAAATAGACGGTTTAATGCTTAGGGTCAAGAGCTCACAGAATCACTATTTTTACAAATTTTGAGCTTTATACCAAATGAGAGAAAAAGGCGCAAGTGGCGAAAAACGCATCACGGAAGCCCGGATCAAGAAACAGAGGCAGTTTCTGATGCACGATTAGCACTTAGAACTAATCGCGCATCGCTAATAAAACTTGCTCGTAAAGGAAGGCTCCTAGTTACTCAGTCACCTGCAAGCCCCGAAAATTGCAAGAAAGCAACGATAGAAACAACTTGGAAATAGAAGACTAAAGGAAAAGCAGAAGCAGTCCAAGGGTTAACTAAGTTGAGATGGGATTTTTACCAGCTATACATGGTAATGTCGCATAATCATTGGATGACTCTCAAAGTATATCATCAATTTTACTGAGAAGATAATGCCAGCTCTTGTCGATTTTGTTTGCTTAAACTCAACCAAAGACGGAAGACAGTCAGCCGACTCCACTCAGGAAAATACTTAATGCTTGCGACGTTAAGGAGCAAACTTAGAAATAGTTAGATATTAGATTTAATTTTAGAAATAGTTTTGCTTAGAAAGAGGACGGTCATTTAAACCGAATCCTCAATTTCTGTAAATAAGTTATTTAGTTAGTAGTATTTAAACCCTTCTCATGCATTAGAGAAGGGTCCAAAAATTTATCAAAAACTTGTCCTCAGAACATGCATTTTTGCACCCTCAGAGGAGGTTTTGGTGAATGAATGGAACAAGATTTATTTGATATTTGCATTTGATATCTGCTACTGATGTTTCACTTCTGTACTCTTAGTGGATGTTAAATCAATGAGAGATAAATCAATTGTCGCTTGAAGCTCATGAGTAGGACTAGTTATAAATGGTACTTTTATCTCTTAACCATTTCTGCTTATGCGTTAAAGTGATATTCAGTTTTCAGTTGTTTATATATTACAACATGGATGCCTGAGTTATCATTTGGCACTTTTGTACGGTGATAACTATTTGTTTATATTTAGTGTATGAATAGCTCATTTATGCGATAAGTTTTCACAACTCTTTCGTCTAACTTCTTATACGAAGTAGTTCATCCTTATTGAATTCTTTTCTTATAATAGCTTAATGATCTTTATTATCAGTTATTATTTGAAATCTTTTTAGATCGCATAGAAGAAAGATAACACCCCGAGTTAGCATAAATTTTGATGTTTTTCTGTTTATTAGAATACAATAGCATAGCATTAGATTAGAATTAAGATAGAAGTATTCCATTTAGAACAGAAATACCCATATTTCTCACACACACACACTGAATTGGGAAACTGGTCCCATATCCCCAGTCAGGCCCGCTATACCAAAC
>APFE031557998.1:125517-140606 GCA_000404065.3 Pinus taeda
AAAGAGGATGGTCATTTAAACTGAATCCTCAATTTCTGTAAATAAGTTATTTAGTTAGTAGTATTTAAACCCTTCTCATGCATTTAGAGAAGGGTCCAGAAATTTATCAAAAACTTGTTCTCAGAACATGTACTTTTTCACCCTCAGAGGAGGTTTTGGTGAATGAATGGAACAGGGTTTATTTGATATTTGCATTTGATGTCTGCTACTAATGTTGCACTTCTGTACTCTTAGTGGATGTTAAATCAAGGAGAGATAAATCAATTTTTGCTTGAAGCTCATGAGTAGGACTAGTTATAAATGGTACTTTTATCTCTTAACCATTTCTGCTTATGTGTTAAAGTGATATTCAGTTTTCAGTTATTTATATATTACAGCATGGATGCCTGAGTTATCATTTGGAACTTTTGTACAGTGATAACTATTTGTTTATGTTTAGTGTATGAATAGCTCATTTATGCGATAAGTTTTCACAAATGTTTCATCTAAATTCTTATACGAAGTAGTTCATCCTTATTGGATTCTTTTCTTATAATAGTTGAATGATCTTTACTACCAGTTATTATTTGAAATCTTTTTAGATCACATAGAAGAAAGATAACACCCCGGGTTAGCATAAATTTTGATGTTTTTCTGTTTATTAGAATACAATAGCATAGCATTAGATTAGAACTAAGATAGAAGTATTCCATTTAGAACAAAAATACCCATCTTTCTCACACACACACACTGAATTGGGAAACTGGTCCCATATCCCCAGTCGGACCCGCTATACCAAACGGATAAGGAGCTGCCAACCAAGGTTCGGACCGGGCGGGTATCGCCCTTGTTGTTGACCCGATTTTCGGGGCCTTCAACAAATTATCAAAATAAATAATCCCATTTAAGGCCCATCCAATTCAAGTGTTGAGCCTAGGCTTTGATACCTATGTAAGATTCCCTCTCACCCACTTTCCTTGATATAGGGTTGTGAGAGGTGTTACCTATGACTTAACCTGACCTACAAAGTTTTTCATGAAGATCAAGCTACAAAAAATACTCATTTTTATAAAGTTTTTGGAATTAAAATCTAATATCACTATCACACCCAAATCATGGAGAGTGCTCCAATGATATAAATTTCACCTCGATTTGAGTTCTAGATCAAACATTATGCTTGCTTGAAGTTTTGGCTAATTAAAAGAGGCCATGTCATCATTGGGAACCGTGTAGCTTCTGTTAGGCCTTGGAGGCATTTCCACATTATCATTGTGGGATCCACAATTACATTCCACATCACACTAGAGTAGTGCTACAACATGATCCTACCCATCGCATGTGGACACAAACATGTAATGAAAAATGGGTGGTGGGTAGTCTCTTAGTCGGTAGGTTTCCAAAACTGGAACCTTGACCAAACCAACCCTTTCATCATTGGAATCTCCCCTTTTAAGTTCACATTGATCCAATCTATGGTAGTAGGTTATGGATTGATGACATGGTTCCATGAACTAGAACCTTGGATGGATTGACTTGAGTCTCCCCTAGTGTGCTCGTATCGTATTCACAACATGTTATAACTCATGGTGACAAGTGAAGGGTGGTGACATGGGTCTATTTTAGAAACATGGCTAGCTTGGCCTAACTCCTATTACTTCACCCAATACAAATTCTGCTGAAACATACAAGAAGAAATTCTCAATTTGATTTTTCCTTGATTAAATTGATAAAATTCGAATTTCCACATCAATAGACAACATGGATGACATTAACTTGTGTGACTTAGCTTGTGTCACCTAGTTTACTAAGTAAATTCAATTTGGAGGAGTTGAAGTTCAGTTCAACATGTGTGATTGCTAATTTGTAGCAATCAAGGCTAGTTATCTTAGGTCGTTTTCAGTTAAACTAGTTCCAACTTTTGGAGGAACTAGTGGAAGGTTAGTTAAGTAGTGGGACTTCATTCAAACTTAGTGATCATCCTGTTAAGTGATCAATCAACCCAAAATATTTAGTGCATGTAGATAATTCGAGTTACCCAGTTGAGGTGGAGATTCCAAGGCAATGTAACATCAGCTGTAGACTAGACTTGAGTGTACAAGTGTTGCATGTAATCAGATGATTAGCCTAAGAAATTTCACAATTAAATTTGAGGAATTTTCTAATAATAGGGGTCTAATTCCTAAAGGAACAATGCAAATAAATAGGAGCTCAAGCCGAGGAAAATTTTGACTAAGTCTGGGTCAGAGGCCTTTAGTGAGAAGAGAGATAGGTTATGCACTTTAAAGGTGTGCTCAGTTGAGCAAAGCAATTGTAATACATCTTTAATAATTTGATTAATGCAAGTAGGCATTGGGGTTTTTAGCAGATTGCTTTTCCCAAATAAAAATACTTGTTGCATGTATGTTATTTCTTCTTGCATGTCTGAGATTTTTGTTCTAAATTGTGGATTAATGTCCACAGAGTAGTAGAGTAGGTTTGTGTCTTATGATTTTGATTAAAAATTCATGAGCATTTGCAAATCCACAACCTAATTTCTACATGGTATTAGATTTGGATTCAGATTAGAGTAGGAAATTCGAATTTGTTTCTCAGAGGTTGGAATTTGAAGATCAGTGTAGTAGGACTTATTCAGAGCTAAGAAGTTGGTCTTCAATGGACAAAGGATAGAGTATGCCTTGTTAGGCACCTCAAATTTGTTGCATGGAAGGACCACATGGAAGTAGTATTGGATGAAAATGGATTGCGTGAATATGTCATGATAGATATTCCAAGACCACCAACAACTTATGTCCAGGACCTTGCACAGTGGAAGAAAGATGTAGCCAAGGTGAGGAGAATAATATTGGAGGTATTACGGGGTCATGTTGTCTCAAATCTCCATGGAAAAGAAACTTTGTTCATGATTTGGAAAGAACTAACAGAATTGTTTGAGAATAATAGTGACCACAGGAAGTTGGTGCTCAAGGATAAAATTAAAAGTATCAATATGCAAAAGAATGACACTATACCATAGTATATGAGAAGGTTCACACAATGCCGTGATGAACTAGGCGAGTCCATTATTACTATTCCCAAAGATGACTTGGTAAGCCTAACCCTTATGGACCTTCCCAAGAGGCGGCATAGCTATCAAGATTCAGTGAACGAGAGAGAGAAACTACTGAATTGAGAGTGCTTATGGTCTGATTTGGTACAGGAGGAAACAAGTTGGAATACCAGAGATGGGACTTCATCCAAGGGCGAGGATGAAGAAAAATTTTCATTGGTTGGAAAGGAAAAGAATGGAAAAGGGAAGAAACCCAAATCCAAACCAGAATCTAGTCAAGGGGGGAGGAAGAAATATTTTTCAAAAAATAAATGCTTCCATTATCATGAATTCAAGCACTATGCCACCAAGTGTCCACACAAGAAAACAAGCAAGAAGACCTCAGGAGGAGAAGAAGGTGAAGCTTTGGCTTCACAATTCAAGCTTGAATTTACCCTCATTGCATGCATGGCCAACACAGTGATGGGGAGCAAGTGGTACTTAGACTCAGGTGCATCGTTCCACATGACAGGGTGTAGAGACTTTTTCAGTAACTTGGAGGAGAAATATTTGCAGATGCACATTGTTGGGATGGGGTACGCTGGGTCAGTTTTGGGGTTAAAAACCCAAGTTTTGATGTAATTGTTGTAAATGATGTAAAGTCTCTATGATTTGTGGATGCAGAGTGCATAGATGGTTAGGAGTCAAAGGGGTTTTAGCCCCTTTTTTATGTAAAATTTGAGTCAGTTTTGAGATCCACCCATGGTCTGCAGACCATGGGATTGTATGTAAAATGATATAAGTAGGTGTGTCTTAAAGAGTCTAAGGTAGATAATTGAATATAATGATGGATAAGGAATGAGGTCTTGGAAGTCTTAGCGCAGAGAAGTAGGTCAGATAGGAGAGGAAGGCTTTGCAGTGGAGCGCATAGAGGCCTCGGTAGAGTCCACAACTGAGTGCGTGAACCCTTGCAGTTGAGTGCACAGGGAAGTTTTGAGTCTATATTCTGAACTAGAGATCAATAAAGAAATTGTTTCTGGAGAAATATTGTGTGTTGTTGTTATTTCTGTTTATAAAATTATGTTTTTGATGAATAATATGCTTATGAAATATTGATCTAATGATGTGTCATTCTAGTGAATAATTGTTAGATGATGTAAGTGTTAGCCCTAAGATGCAGTGCTAACTTTTTTGAAGGATGAAGGAAAGGCTCGGTTTGTTTTGTTGTTCTTAAAGGGGTCCCACATGGGCGATCATTCCCCTTCTTCTTTTACCCCGCTCACACTCTACCCATCCCATTTCCTACATTAACCTTAATACCCCGATAAAACCATCTTTAATCATAGCCCCAAGCAAATTAGCCAAAAAACCCCCATAAAACCTTACCCATTCACCATACAGGCCATCAACACAACTCCTGAGGGTACCTCATAATTCCACCTCCCTCCGCCATTGATCTTTTCCCACCAATCCTATGGTCCACATTCCTCCCGATCAATGCATCATGCTCGATCATTCTCCACCATTAGATCAACCCCACCAGATCTAACGGTCAGTGCCTATATCGCGTGGACAACAAGCGTGAAAAGTAACCGCCTGATGAGGGTGGTTTTTCTCTTTCCCCACCACTACGTGTCATCCATTGAATGGCATCAGGTGAGTTCTGACATTTTCCACTTATCGTCGGATGCCCGCCTTATAAAAGCTATTTTCACTTAAACTAAACCACCCTGCGTGTTATGGTCCACACATCTTCGCCACCCTATAACCGTCCGATCTGCTGGCTGGAAGATCCAAAATCGCGGACATGTTCCGCTCCTACCACGACCGCTAGCCTCCAAAAAGTGATCCCCACCACACATCTCCATTGATCTGACGGCCACCATTCATGATCACTCACAACCGTTCATCTGCCCATGCACTCCATACCCCACATCCTGTCTATTACGCGAAGAAGAAGATGGTTGACTCTATCAATTTGGCGTCAGTCTAACCATGAAACTGAATTAAAAGAAGAGCATGGTCGGAAGAGAAAAGGACACAACACAACTCAGCAAACGAATTAAACAATCATGGAACTCCACTGCCATGATCAATCCGACCACCTGGAGGACAACATGGTACCAGAACTGATCAGGTTTTCATAGTGGAGAAAGCAACTACGTTCAAATATTCTATCAGACAGTTAATGGTAGTTGGTGGTCAATTAAGACCCCTCCATCCCTAAATGGCTGAGGGCCATTGTAATTATAGATTATAAATTGCCAGAAGAAAGATGTAATCAGGGT
The DNA here is from genome assembly GCA_000404065.3 of Pinus taeda. NCBI lineage: Eukaryota > Viridiplantae > Streptophyta > Pinopsida > Pinales > Pinaceae > Pinus > Pinus taeda. Next base: position 130,810 of record APFE031557998.1, read on the forward strand.
TGGCAATCATGTTTCGGTTCAACTTCTGGAGACTATAAATACTTTGTAACTTGCAGTGTCTCATTTTCATTTTCAGCAATGCAAGCTTCTTTTGCTGTTAATTTCTCATTGCACATTTCTCCTCTATTCTAAGCTTGTGCCTGAAGGGTTGTATTCATGATTTCTTCTACGTCTAATGGTAGATAATTGTCATCTTATCTCTGGATTAGAAAATTGAATGTATAAGTGAGTAGGTCACTCAGGTTTCTTCTATATCTAATGCAAGATAATTGTAATCTTATCTCTACATTGATAGATTAGATTTGCAAGTTTCTTTACTAGTTACAGCTGCCCATCTTACATTATGTATGCATCTACTAGTGTGGTTAGTATTCTTCATTTATTCACCTAATTCCCAAATTGTTGAGCATTGGTGGTCTAAAGCCTTGTATTTTGAGGGTGTTCATGCATGTTCAGAGTGAAAACAGAGTAGAAGTGGTTATTTGGCTTGAACCAAACCATCACCCATCCCAATAAGTTCCTAGAACCATATTGAGGATTATATGTTACCAGGCATCTCTGAGATACAACCTAAGAGAGTTTCCTGGAGCCCTAACATAATTGGCGTTGTTGCCGGGGAGAGGAGATTGAAGCTTAGCTTCCCCGGGAGAATGACACAGATCCATCTTTGATGATAGAGAAATTCTGGACACATTTTTTGTTGTAATCATCTATCTAGCAACTCTTCTAGAGGTCGAATCTCTTAGCGACTCCTCATCATAGTTCTGGCCCAGTTTGTGAGGCATACTCAGAGAAATCCTTAGAAGTCACCAGCTGACCCAGTACCTCACCCTGAAAATATCATCAAAGGAAGAAAGATACCATATAAAGGAGCATCAGGATCAGGTAAACCTAAACAATTCTCTATACCTCTACAAGAAAAGCTAGTAATAGAACAAATACATGTTGAGAGTATAGCCTCTAACACTAGCAGTGAAGGAAAATTTTCAAAGATTCATTAAGCTCCTTATTCTTTAGGTTCTCCTCTTGCTTTAAGCCTGAAGGAAACCTCACCTCCTATCCCTCATATTCCTTTAGTCTTGTCAGTCACCCCTCAGCTTTCCATCAGCCAGACCACCAGCACTCTTCAATCCACCACATCCATGGCGGGTCCACAGGTGCTCACAAAAATGGAAAGAATCATAGCTGCTAGGTATGGACCTCTAGTACTACCCACTCCTTTGAATGTAATGCCTATTGGAGAATATTAGAAATGCATGCCTAAGTTCACTGAGACTGAAGGAATTATAGCTGAAGAACATATTGAGTCATTCTATAGCTATGTTGATAACCTAGATATTAGTGTAGATGATGTATGGATGAGCGTATTCGTTTAAAGCCTAGATAGAGAGGCTAGGAAATGGTTCAAAGAATTAACTCCTAGGTCTATAACAAACATTGAGGCCTTAGATGATGTGTTCCTAAAGCATTGGGGGGATAAGAAAGATTTGCTCGATTATCATACTAAGTTTGGCAACCTAAAAAGGGAAAATGGGGAGTCAATGTCTGATTTCAATAAAAGGTTCAACCACATGTACAACAAGATACCAGCTGAAGTGAAACCTACTCCCACCTCTGCCAAGCTCACCTATGTCATTGCCTTTGATTCTGACTTCTACCTACTATTGAGAGAAAGAAGATGTGCTTCTCTGGCTAAGATGTGGGATGCAGCCTTGGAGGTAGAATCTAATATTATGGCTGCAGAGAAACTCAAAGGACATGCTGATCGAAGGAGATAGAGGGGTGAATCTTCTTCATCTTCAGTCCCCAAGATAGACAAAATGACCAAGATGATAGAGTCACTAGCCTCTGAAATCTCCAAATTAAAATTTGAGCAACATCCAGGGAAGGGAAGAGTTCCTAACACCTTTTCTCCTAGAAATCCAAATCCATATAGAAGAGCAAATGAGCAATTGCAGATCTTGCAAAGGGGCAAAGATGCTAATGAAGACCAAAGAGTGAAGACCCCTTTCTAGAATGTAGTCATGGAAGAAGAGCAGTTTGAAGAAGATGATGAGATCCATTGCATGGAAGACAAAGGTAATGCTCCCTTTTTGACCTTGGTTTCTTATGAAGAGTCATTACCCAGGGGCTAGACTAGCCAAGAGTGGGATGACGAGGCTGTTCTAAAAACTGAAGATCAACAAAGAAAAAATCTGAGGTCAAAGATGAACAATTCCAAGGAGACCCCTGTCCAAAAGACTGTTGTTCCTGCAGAGCAGCAAGTTAACAAGAAAAAATGACTAGTAGCTAATCCCACCATTCTCAAAACTCTAGCTCAAGAGGTGAGAGGCCCTGACATGTTCCCTTCTCCTTTCATTTTTGAATAAAAAATCCAGAAGCTGAAAATATCTATACCTCTGATGGAACTGGTAAAGAATGAAGCCTTTAAGAGACCCATCCTTGAAGCCCTTGAGCTTAAGGCCACACAATCATCAAACGACTATGTGAATTTACAAGATGACAAACCTACAGTTGTGCTTAGCCTAATGACTGAACCTTCTTATGAAAATTCCCCATCATTCTATGTCTCCTTGACTATTCATGACAAAACCCTTCACAACTGTTTGCTGGACACAGGTGCCAACCATAATCTAATGCCAAATGCTGTCATGGATGAGTTAGGCCTTGACATCACCAGGCCTTATTACGATTTGTTTTTTTTTTATTCTAGAAAGGTGAAGTGCGTGGGGTTAATCAAAGACTTAGCCATCACCTTGTCTCAGCTACCCATGAAGAGCATGATGATGGATATTATGGTAGCGGATGTCCCCTCTAAGTTTGGCATGTTACTTTCTAGAGGGTGGATTAAGAAGTTGGGTGGGACATTGCAGAATGACCTGTCATATGCCACTGTCCTAGTTTTTGGGGGAGAAAGCAGAATGTTATACAAGGAAGCTCAACTGGCATATATCATCAGTGAAGAAAAAAATCCCACTAATCATCCCATTTATGCTGCGGACACTAATTTTGGAGCATGTATTCTCCAAATTAAAGAATCCCAGATGGCCTCAGTGCAACTCAAGAAACTAGTATGCCAGGTCATGGAAAAGGAAGGGCCATAGATTTGGGATATGTTCTTTGATGGAGCTTGCTCTAGGGAAGCTGCAGGGGTAGGTGTAGTGATGGTATCCCCAATACAGGAATGCATACATCTATATTTCAAGCTGACTCTTCAGGTCACCAAAAATATAGCAGAGTATGAGGCTTTGATATTGGGCTTAAATGTTGCTAAATAAATGGGAATCAAAGACATAAAGGTGTTTGGAGATGCCGATATCATCATTCAACAAGTAAACAAAACGTTCCAAGCAAAGCACCCGAGGCTAAAAGCATACAGAGATGAGGTATGGAGGCTCAAATATTCTTTTAGTAGCTTTTGTATCTTGTATATTCCTAGAGTCAAGAATCAGCTTGTTGATTCCCTTGCTGTGTCTGCTAGTATGTTTGTTCCTCCTTTACCCCCATATTGGCTTATGAAATCCAAGTGAAATACAGACCATCTCTACCTAATAATGTCAAGTACTAGAAAGTTTTTGAGGATGATAATGAAGTCAATAGGTTTCTACAAGTCATTGATGAATTCTCTGAAATGCAAATTGATCAAGATAATGAAATCGTGGAGGAAGGCCATCAATCCCAGCTGAGAAACAAAATTGGTTAGGATAGCATTGTACAATTGCCTAGTAACCATATACCTAAAGGGTTGGTGCCTCTAGAGAAGTTGTTTGACCATAATGATGTACCTTATAAGACTTCCCAAAAATAAAATGAGTCTACGGTGCATAGACATAACATAGGGAGCCTAGATCATCCCAAGGATGTAAATTTGTCCACCCACTTGTCTATTGCCCAAAGTTCTAAATGATGCACCCTAAATGCAATTTGCCAATGTCCTTGCCTGGGAATATAGTGATATTAAGACTTATGACAAAAACATCATTCAACATAAGATCCCATTGGAAAAAGCCACCATCCCTTTCAAGAAGAAGCTGAGACCCATACGCCCTCTACTACTCCCTTTGGTTGAAAAGGAAATTAAGAAATTGTTGGCTGCCAAGATCATAGTTCCCCTAAGGTATTCAAAATTGATAGCTAACTTGGTGGTAGTAAGAAAGAAAAATTGGGAAATCAGGGTTTGTGTTGACTTCAGAAATTTGAACAAGTGCTCTAAGAAAGATAACTACCCTCTGCCCAATATGGAACATTTGCTGCAAAAACTGTGAGGGACTAAAGTCATGTCTTTCTTAGATGGATTTTCAGGTTACAATCAAGTTGTTGTATATCCAGAGGACCAAGAAAAGACTGCCTTCACTACTCCTTGGGGCACTTTCATGTACTCCAAGATGCCTTTTGGACTGATGAATGTCGGGGCTACCTTTCAGAGGGCCATGGATATAGCTTTTGTGGGAGAGAAGGACAAGTTTGTCCTGATTTACCTTGATGATATAACAATTTTTTCCAGCAGCCACCAGGACCATTTGCAGCATTTGAGGAAGGTGTTTTTAAAGTGCAGAGAGTTTGGGATTTCAGTAAATCCTAAGAAGTCATAGTTTGCTCTAGAAGAAGGCAAGTTTTCAGGACATATTGTTTCTGTTGCAGGTGTTAAGATTGATCTAGAAAGGGTTCAAGCAATATAGACATTGTCCATCCCAATATTAAAAAAGGACATTCAATATTTTCTAGGAAAGATTAACTTTCTGAGGAAGTTCATTCCAAATTTTGCAGAACTAGTGAAGCACATCACCTCCATGTTAAAGAAGGGGTCAAAGATGAAATGGATAGAGGCTGCAAGGACATATTTTGAAGCCATCAAAAAAGTTATCATGGAAGCTCCCACCTTAGTCAGCCCAAACTACACCAAGGATTTTTATATTTTCTCTTTTGCTTCTTATGATACACTTGTAGCAGTCTTGTTGTAGAAAAATAATGAAGGTATGGAACACCCAGTGGCCTTCTTCAGCAAGACTTTGAGAGATGTTGAATTAAGGTATGACCACATTGAAAAGCAAGCCTATGCTCTCATAAAGTCTTTAAAGGCATTCCAAATTTACATTCTGCACTCCAAGGTAGTTACCTATGTACCTTCAGATTTAGTAAAGGATATCTTAATGCAGCCAGATGTTGATGGAAGAAGGGTCAAATGGATTGCAAAATGCATAAATTTCAGCATAGAGGTAAAGACCACCAAGCTTATCAAAGGCCAGAGCCTGGCTAAGCTTATGGCTGAGGAAAATTGTATTCTACTAGACATAAATTGCACAGGTGCGGATTCAGAGGTTGAACAAGTAGAGGAGGCAATAAAAGAACGAAGGTAGAACCAGTCATTAGCTGAGAATTTGGCTTCTTGTGATTGGTATTCCAGTATAACTCATTTCCTGTTGAAGCTAGAAGTCCCTCCAAGGCTTAGCTCAAATCAAGCTAGAACCATCAAGCTCAGAGCAGCCAAGTTTTGTATTAATAAGAACCTGCTTTATTGGAAGGACCCAGCTGGAATCCTCTTAAGATGTCTAGACAAGGACAAATCTATGGAAGTTATGCACCAGTTCCATTCTAGCATATGTGGAGGACATCATTATTGGAAACCCATAGCCCACAAGATCTTAAGAGCTGGATATTATTGGCCCACTCTATTCTCTGATGTGTTTTCATTTGTGAAATATTGTGAGAAGTGCTAGAGGTTTGTAGGAAGGCAACAGCTGAAATCCTTGCCCCTAAAGCCAATACTTACCAGTGGCCCTTTCCAGCAGTGGGGTTTGGATTTCATAGGGGAGATTAATCCCCATTCCAGTGGCCAACATAGATGGATTTTAGTAGCCACTGATTATTTTACCAAATGGATCGAGGCCATCCCCATTAAGAAAGTTGATCACCAGGTTGTCATGAAATTCTTGACAAAAAACATTTTCACCAGGTTTGGCTACCCAAACAAATTGGTTACAGATAATGAAACAACTTTCAAGGCGAAAGAATTGGTGGACATGTGTGACTCAATTGGCATTAAACTAGTGCATTCCACCTCATATTATCCTCAAGGTAATGGCCTAGCAGAATCATCCAATAAAATCCTAGTAAGGATCATCAAAAAGCTACCGGAAGATAACAAGCGGAGCTGGGACTCCAAACTAAAGTTTGCATTGTGGGCTGACAAGATCACCACCAAGAAGTCCATAGGGAATTATCCATTCAAGTTAGTATATGGAATTGAGGCTATTTTCCCAATCCAATTGATCCTCCCTGTGGCAAAGTTCTTGCAAGAAGAGCAGAACGAGGAAAGTGACATGGCAAGGAGGATGAGTGACTTGGCTAAAGTTCATCAGATTAGAGATCAATTGATTGAGAGGTCTGCAATACATCAAAGGAAAATCAAGGAAGGTTTTGACAGAAAGGAAAATATGGATGATCTTCAGGTTGGTGACTGGGTCCTCAAATGGGATGCACTGAAGGAAGAGAAAGGAAATCATGGTAAATTTTATGCTCTATGGACAGGACCATTTTTCATCTCTCAGGTCCAAGGAAACAATACTTTCATGTTGCAAAGTTTGGAGGGAGAAAATATTTTTGATGGCCCAATCAATGGGAGATTTTTGAAAGTTTATTCTGTTTAAGGCTTTTAGGCCTCAGTATTGTAAATATGTTATTTTTCCAAGTTTTAGTGTAGGCTTAGATAGACTCCATGCCTAATGGAATACTAGGTAGTATTTCTGATCTTGTTTCTTATGTAAAAGGCAGTGGTCTATGGTTCTTGAAACCTCATAGGGAGGATTCCATCCCCAAAAGGATCCAGTGTTAGCCCTGAGATGCAGTGCTAACTTTTTTGAAGGATGAAGGAAAGGCTCAGTCTGTTTCATTTTTCTTAAAGGGGTCCAACATGGGCCATCATTCCCCTTCTTCTTTTACCCCACTCACACTCTACCTGTCCCATTTCCTAAATTAACCTTCATACCCTGAAAAATCCCTCTTTAATCTTAGCCCCAAGTGAATTAGCCAAAAACCCACCATAAAACATTACCAATTCGCTATACGTGCTGTCAGCATAGCTATCGAGGGCGCCTCGTAATTAGGCCTCCCTCCGCCGTTGATCTTTTCCCGCCGAACCTATTGTCCACATTCCTCCCAATTAATGCATCATGCCTGATCATTTTCCACTATTATATCAACTCTGCTGGATCTAATGATCAGCGCCCATATCGTACAGATAACAAGCGCGAAAAGTACCCACCCAATGAGGGAAGTTTTTCTCTTTCCCTACTGCTACGTGTCACCCATTGAATGGCATCAAGCGAGTTCTAACATTTTTCACCTACAGTCTGATGCCTTCCCGATAAAATTTGTTTTCACTTAAACTAAACCACCCCATGAGTTACCGTCCGTGCATATCCACCGCCCGATAACCGTCCAATCTGCCAGCTAGAAGATCCAATGGCCCGGACATGTTCCACTCCCACCATGATCGCTAGCCTCTAAAAAGCATTCCCCACCACACATCTCCCATGATCCGATGGCCACCATTCACGATCACTCACAACCATTCATCTGCCCATGCTCTCCATACCGCACGTCTTGTATGTTACGCGAAGAAGAAGATGGCTGACTCTGCCAGTTTGGTGACAATCTGACCATGAAACTGAATTAAAAGAAGAGCATGGACAGAAGAGAAAAGGACACAGCACAACTCAGCAACCAAATTAAATAGTCATGGAACTTCACTCCTATGATCAATCTGACCACCTGGAGGACAGCACGGTACCAGAACTGATGAGGTTTTCGTAGTGGAGAAAGTAACTACGTTCAAAGATGCTATTAGAGAGTTAATGGTAGTTTGTGATCAATTAAGACCCCTCCATCCTTAAACAACTGAGGGCCATTGTAATGATAGATTAATAAATAGCCAGATGAAAGATGTATTCAGGGTTGGGAATTGTGTTTTGGTTCAACTTTTGGAGACTGTAGATACTCTGTGACTTGCAACGTCTCAATTTCATTTTCAGCAATGCAAGCTTCTTTTGTTGTTAATTGCTCAATGCCCATTTCTCCTCTATTCTAAGCTTGTGCCTGAAGGGCTGTATTAATGATTTCTTCTACATATAATGCTAGATAATTGTCATCTTATCTCTGAATTCGACAATTGAATGTATCAGTGAGTAGGTCACTCAGGTTTCTTCTGTATCTAATGCAAGATAACTTCCATCTTATCTCTGCATTGATAGATTAGATTTGCAAGTTTCTTTACTAGTTGTAGCTACCCACCTTACATTTTGTATGCATTTACTGGTGTGGTTGGTATTCTTCATTTATTCACCTAATTCCCAAATTGTTGAGCATTGGTGGTCTAAGGCCTTGTATTATGAGGGTGTTCATGCATGTCTGGAGTGAAAACAGAGTAGAAGTGGTTATCTGGCTTGAACCAAACCATCACCCATCCCAATAAGTTCCTAGAACCATATTGAAGATTATATTTTACCAAGCATCTCTGAGCTACAACCTAGGAGAGTTTCCTGGAGCCCTAACAGTAAGCAAGCATGTTTATGTAATTTTGTGAAGATTGTGTTAATTTATGTTATGTTTACTGAATAACTTAAGTAGATCTACGCGAACACTAGTTAAGGGTTGTTCTTCGATGCGTGTAAGTGGATAAACACACTGTTAAGGATCCACAAAGACAGATTGTGTAACTTCATGAAGGTCTAAAGGTTGTCTTAACAAAGTTACAGTATCGATCCCTACGGGCTTATTGATCTGTGCAAAGACAGATCTCATGTGCTAAAAGACATCATACTCGTCTCTGGATGCAGAAACTTGGTTCTTGCATCCCCTCATAGTGCTTCGGGTGAGACTACAGCCTACGCTATGCAGATTGTTGCCAAAAGGGCTAGTAGTGTAGGGATTTGTTGTTTGGCACAACTAACTCTAAATGTGGGTCAGGACCCCCTAAGCCAATAAATGGCTCCATTTCTAGGACCAGGATTTTCTTGAAGGAGATATGTGATGTCACATCACTGGAATCTGACGAAGAAAGAAGTTGAAAAGTCATGGGACAGAAATATTCACAAATTTGCGATGCAAGAAAACAAGAATTTGCGCCTATCAAAAGACAAGTGGTTGGATAGATATCTGTATAGGGAAATACACAAATTTTTCTTCTACATCTTCGTGATCGAATTATATGAGTGGTTAGCTAAGTTGGCAAACGACCAAGGGAGGTGGAAGCTTGACAGTCGAATAGTGTGGACTCTGAAGCTAGTGTGATGATTAGAAGCCTCTAAAGACAAGATCACGCACATTGTTGATCACTGGCTCAATCAAATTATAGGAGTATTTGTTACAATATTCATGTTTGATACCTCAGTTAGCTACAACAAAGTGGAGCAACGATTTTCAAGGGATCGCGAGTTAAATATCTAAGATCTTTGAATACCTGGATTAAGATGTTGTTATGTGAAAAATGGTTTATGCCATTACCTTGATGTTCAGAGCTATGCTAAGTGGAAAACTATTATATGGGAATAATGTCCACACGGATGCTGCTATTCCCACTAAGATGGGTGGCTATCTTAGAAACAAACAATCAAAGTCTACTATTGATTCCTTTTATGAAAATAGATGAGAGGAGAACCAAGAGGGCCAACCTGAGTCTTGCGCTCGATTTCCTCTCTTTCTTGATAGAGTTTTACCGCTTACTCTTTGTCTGCTCAGCTTCAAAAGGACCTGTAGAATCACAGCAACATACTACTATGCAAGAAACAAGGATCTAAGTT
>APFE031558017.1:0-22914 GCA_000404065.3 Pinus taeda
AAAGAAAACAAAAGAAAACAAAAAAAAAAATTACGGGACATAATCCTTACACAAATTATATTAATCATTAAAATGAATACTAAATAAACTCAACTTCGGGACGAAGTTGTCTTTGAAGGAGGGGTGTATGTAATGACCCAACTTAAGTCACTGATCATTAGCATGCTTACGAGACGTGTGTATGATAGCTACATACACATGCATCGCAGGCATTGCACTAGTATACATAATAATTTAATCGTATAAATGTCTATGAAAGAAAATGAATTAGTTTTAAGAAAGTATTAATTAATACCTTATTTATTAAGTAGAACAATAAAATATATTTATTTATTTTATTAATAAAATTTTATTTAATAATAAATAAACATTATTACCATGGACAAGATTACTTTACTTCATAAATCTTGGACAATTCACAATAAAGTACTTAAAAGAAAATATACTATTCTCGAAATCGGTTGAGATGATAAGGGTGAAATCTCATTTAATAAATAAATGACCAACTCAGTGAAAATATCTTAAATGACCAACTCAGTGAAAATATCTTAATGACCAACTCAAGTGAAAATATCTGAATAGATAAGCTTAAATCTTGAGATTGATTGGAGAAAAGGGGAGTGGGATTTCTGGGGGGAAGAAACTTTCCCTATAAAAACATAGTCGAAAGGAGAAGTAAGGGGGGGGAAGAAAATCAGTCTGTTGGAGGGATGAGCAGGGGTGAGCAGAGGGCTCGATTTTGGAACTGTAAATCGAGAAATTTTGAACTGTTCTTGGAGTTTTGGGCACGGGGGCCAGTGGACATCCATTTCGGAGTCCTCTGGTTCTGGGAACCACCACCACAGAGGTGGATTCCAGATAGGCAGGGAGGCAGAAGTTGGTTTGGTAATGGACGCAGAAAACTTGGAGCAATATGATCAGCACCAGACCAGAACCAGGTACGCAGAAAATTACGTAGAGAATCAGGTACGCAGATGCAGTGTTTACATATCATTCTGTACAATCTTTATATTTTGAATTTAAAGGAAAATCAGTGTTTACATATCATTCTGTACAGTCTTTATATTTTGAATTTAATGGAAAAGCAGTCAGTCTGGACAATCTTTATATTTTGAATTAAATGGAAATGCAGTCTTTACATATGGTATCAGAGCTTAAATTCAAACACTCGGGACCTTAGTGGCTACCATCATATAGCTGGAATTGTAACCAACAACCATAAGAAAGTTCTTCTGTTTAAAAGTTTACATATCCAAACTTTATTGGAGCTCTTAACAGTTTACATATCCAAACTTTATTGGAGCTCCCAGCAGACGTAAACATCATAATAACCTGTTGACTGAAATAGTGAAAACATATTAGTGTTCAAAAGTTATAGGTGCTGGCATTAATGATTCCTTACGGACTGTGCTTGGCATCTTCCTGGGTGTTCTCCTCATATCTTTTGTTCAGAATCAATTACAGTGCTCAGTGACTGATGCATGCCTTTCAGAAACCATGCTAGCCGTTTGGTCTAATAGCTGAAAGCTTCGGCAACCCAATTGAGCCTTTTCTGCATTTAATATTACCTGTTTCAACTGCCAGAGACTGAAGACTGAACCTAACTTCCACATTACAACCTAATAAGCAGAGGATAAACAGATATGTGAGTCGAATGTACCAACGTGAGTGAATAGTCAGATGAAAGAAAAAAAAAAAAAAGAAGAAGAAGATTAGATTCGGGCTAATCTACTCTCACCATAGCTATGATCTGAAGGAGATGTCCTCGGCTGGACAGAGCAGAAAAAGGCTGCGTGTGGTCTGAGCATTTAAATGATGAAGTGATGTCTCTATCTCATTCTTGGCATACCTATCTTGGATGGATGAAGCAACAGAAACTTCGGATGAGGATGCAGTCACTATGGATGGACTATCCTCGACATACACTTATATTACTATCCTCGATTTCTGGAGAGAAATATTATCAAATAACCCAGCATAAATGGAAGAGGAAGTGATCGACGAGATATGTCCTTTCGTCACTTTAAACTGTGGGAGCTTCAGGAACTATAACTTCACTTTGTGCCTCTGTCTCACTGGTATCATCCTGGGGGGGCTCCACAGAATTATCCAATGATAAAGCAACAGCTCGTGCAAGATCATCACTTTCTTGCCCTGGCACCTCAGGATGACTGAACAACCACTCCATGGCCATTTCAACACTGTTTGATTCCACATGCCTTAAGACTTCCTGTGCTCTTTTCCTTGAGAAGCCCATTTCTACAATCAAAGAGGTTGCAGACTCATCAGGAGGAGGAGCCATAAAACGTTGATTTGCACTTACAGGACCTCCATTCCTGCTTTTCACATCACCTATGCCAGAATATATATGATTGATGATAGTTATCACAGATGTAATCAAAGCCGTGCTACAATAAGGGAACAATGAGTGGTCCCATAAACGAAGAACAGCATCTAGCAGCTAAGCTTGTAACATATGGACAAAGGCCTCAGGGTCCCTTGGAGCAGAGCAAGATCCACCAGAAACAGTTTCAGCTAATAGTTGCAATACAGAGGATCGTGATAGAAGCATAGAAGAATTGGCCAGGTGTTCCAAAATCTGCAATAACTCTGTAAGGTCTCTAGCAACCATGAGCTATGCTCTAACTTGTCATACTCACGCTGCTTCACATGTTCAGTTTCCATAATCAACAGTGAGACTTGTGGAAGTGTCCCCAGCAGCTCACTTATTGCCTTAAATGAAATGAGAAGCTCCTTAATAGTACCATATGCATGAAAATTAGTAACCATCGCCGTATTGCACACATGCCTTCTGTTATCATAAATAATTGCTGCCATGCCATCCACAACCTTTCCTAGGTACCGGCACTTTGCAGAGAGTGATGACTCCAGCCCTGATACACTAGAGTGCCCATTAAAGCTAAGACTGCCATGATAAACTTTGGCAAGGGCAGCTTCACATGGAAGAGGAAGTAGAATAGTCTGTCCGAATTCATATGAGCAAAGACGATTTATGCTGGAAATTCTTTCATGTTAAATCTGACGATCGATCACCAGACCCATAAGAGAAATACGCAGGGGAAGAAGAATCACGGAAAGAGGATTTGAGGAAGGCTTGGGCGTGGAAGAAGGAGTTAGTCCGATCATGGCCGACGTATCAGCATCGATAACCGAGCCCCTTCTCAGGCCTTACCATTACCCCTCTGCGCAAGGCCAGTTGGCGAAGCAGGCACAAGATCAATATGTGGGCTCTGCGCCCAGGCAGCCTGCGAGTATAAAAGTGGATGCGATGTTGACAGTGCAGGAGATTCGAACCGCGGCATGCTCGGATCCTTACCTTCCCTCGATCCATAGCCCTTTTCTCACCACAGCAGAGTCTTCCCCACAAGCTCACCATTCTACAGCATGCTTCAAGATTTGATTGGCATGCGGAAAATGTGGTCCGAAATTCCTGGTTGTGACCACAAAAATCTTATACAACCTGTGGAGGAATTGATTCTCTACTGCAGCCTTATGCAGCCTTATGACGTGAGGGTCGCGCTGTGACCATAAATCAGAGCAAATCAATAAATCGTCCGGCCAAAGAAATTAGAAGGTATGGGAAGCAGTTTTTAAACCATTATCTCAACCGTTCACCTTCCGGGTAGTTGGATGACCATGTGGGGCGATCTCTGGAGAGCCAAGTGAAAAGTCATGGTTCCTCCACATTTCATTTCGTATACTCACACCTTTGCTGAATGGAGGCCACTTGTGAGAAATTTGGCAATTGGTGGCAGTGAACCACAGAAGTCTGGTATCGTTCATGACACATGCATTTCGTTCAAACCATCGGTTCAATCAAAATAAATAAATTAACTAAAATATTAATGCTTGCGGCTAGTAAAATATTTAGTTTGTTACCGAAAAAGTAATCGTGGGTTGAAAGCTAAGGATGCCCCGTTGAGGAATAAGGATGGGTATTATTAATCAGCAGGGGCCTTAATGCCACATTTTAGAGGCTTGCCTGTCGTCTTAGGGGACCCGTCCGATGGCTAGCTGGGCCTGGTTTCATATGGTTGGGCAGAAATGAGAAAATAATAATTTATAATAATCTATATCGATGATTTAGTTTAATGGAAATGAATTAATTTAATTTATATAGATGAATTAATTGTATGATATCGTTCAATGAAATATAATTACGCTTTTGTCGTTGTTGTGTTAGTTTATGTTTGCATTAATAATCCATGGTTTCAGTAGCTTTGATTTATGGCTATTTAAGTCGTGAATTGTAAAAATATATTGTATTTTTTTTAATTAAATATAAATTTTATTTAAAAAAATAAAATAAAATATATAGAGTAATAAGATATAATTTTTTTTAAATTGAATTGTATTTAGATAGATATTTGTGAATTTAAGCATTTATTTTTAAATTAATTAACTAAAATATTCGTTTCATTTTTATTTTTTCCTAACATATAACTTATAAATTAAAATTTAATATTTAAAATAATAAATATAAGGATAATTTTGCGGCAGAGGCAACGTATGTATCAACCAATAATATATATATAAATTTTCAGCAAATAATAAACTGTTGAGTATATAGATTAACACATAGTCATGGTTCCAAGTATATAATCAATGCATTATAGCGTTTGGTTGGGACCACTATTTATTTTCGCATCATATATACTATTGATAGGTCTAAAATCACTACAATAATATTGATTTAATAATTGTAGCAGGAATGGAATCATAATACGGAAAGAAGCCAATTCGTCAAAACGCTCCAGGGCCTTCACCGCCTGTTAAAGATGCCACGTAACGATACATCTATGCACCCACGAGTCGACACACGGATTAAAATCCGTTGATGAGGAGCAGTGTTGTCTTGCATCTCCCATCAGTGAACTAAGCATGCTTCCGTCATAACATAATTACCATGCAGCCACATCTTATGAAGCTAGAGCCTTGGAAACAAGCTTTGAGAGCAAAAGTTAATACATAACTATGTTGCCCAATTATCAAAGGTTGGAGCAACAGCTTGTATACCAGTCCTATTGGTCTGCGAGATTTTAAATGACCTTATAACTTTCAATTTGAAGGCATGAAAACTGTCCTCTGTGTATATATATATATATATATATAGATGGCTGTTATATTTTTTTCAAAAAACCAAATCTGCAATCTGTCCACTGTCAGGAGAAAGGAGATCATAACCATGGTGCATGAGGGAGATGAATTGTGTGCCCATCCTGAACGATAGAAATGGTCCAAGTACCATACGTTTGCCGCAATGTCTCTTTTGAAAGTACATCTGCTGCCTTCTTCCTGTTCCTGTGTATATGAGACGAAGAAATGGGTGAGACAGAGGCCGTCTATTGTTGTATATCATTGACTTCAAATCCATTCGATAAATAGTGAAGAATCCCAACCCAAAAAATAAAAAAAATAAAAAAAAAAACTTGAAGTAGCATTATATTGTATTTTTGAACCGATTGGAGGGTTAATTCAAGAGCTATCAGTTTACAATAGCTGTTGGTTATTGCACTACCAACTTTGAAAGTTATGCTGTGATTTGGGGATTGATACAAGATTCCTCTGAATCCTCTTATTGGAGGATTCCTGTTAGAGGCACCATGAATTTATGCCTGAGGAATATCAGTGTTGGACTCGAAGGCTTCTTCAACACACTTCTTCCTTTGAAACTCCTTTCCAGATTTCTTTGGGAAAGAGCAACTCAGAAGCAATTGATTAATAGTTTCCTCTTTTATTGGTATGAACTATACATCCTTGTTCGTTTTCATTTTTTTGTTGTTTTGTTTGTTTGTTATTCTATAAACCTATAATAAAGGAGTTTTGTTGTTAAAGGCCAGCCACATGAATATTTTACCTTAACTTCCATATGAGTCTGCACCAAATCGGTTGCCCCGTTAAACCTTCCTCGGCCAGGCCTTGATATCCCAATTTGGGAGCATAAGTCATGGAAAGGATAAGAGACCATAGCAACTGGTCTTCCTCACCCCATAATTTGACATGGCTGTCCTTAAAGTCATTTATATACGACTTGCAGAATTGCCTAACATCCTCTCCCAATCCCATGGTCCATTAACTTTATTCAAGGATTTGAAAATCCAAAATTCGTTACTGTTTGAGAGAGAGATGGAATGTTGCTTCCTGAGCTCCTTTTCTTGTAGAGCAAAATACAAGAGCTGCTTTTGCTCCAGAATATTGTATGAGCATATCGTAGAGGAAATTCTGAAGATGCTATGTAGATATAGAATCATCATCAACCATACAAGACACTATAGAAAAAGAGCAAAAGTATGAGAGCAAATTCAAAAGTTCAACCAGAATATAATAAATTAAAATATATATATATATATACTATACTATACTATACGAGGTATCAGAATGTATTGTTAACACAGTAAAAAGGTAAGATGCAGAACACAGTGAATTGTAATATTCAATTGCTGGATTGTCAAATGAGAAATTTATTCATGTTGCTTACGTCCACCGTGCAACAAATTATATATGTTCAAGCTCAACAACAATGGATAGTAGATAATACCCTTTCAAAGAGAGTCATTTTGGCTGAGGCATATCCTGACTAGTAAATAATATTTGTAAGAATCAACTTGATATGTTTTGATAAGAATTCATTTCAGAACATGAAAATGATAGCATGTTTTAAAGTTGTTGGAGCTGACTGGTTGGATGAGTATGATGCGCAAAGTTTACAAAAGCTATCAATTTTCATTCTAAGTTATTGACTAAGCAGTCAATTATGTTAGGATTGAACAAACTTATCTGCTATAGATTTGAGCAAAATTGTTATATATAGGTTTTTGTTTTCAAATCTTTTAATGTATGAACAAAATAGTGGCAGATTTGAAATATCTGCTAAGGGAAATAATACTGCAAAATCTAGCAGTCTAGTGAAAAGTAAGGTCATTAAGTTTTTATGGATAGGTGACTTCTGGTGTAAACTAATTCCAGCAAGAATTGACAATTGTTTGTCCATTATCATTTTCTAAACAATTGTAATCCAACCAGAGATTTTAAAACCTCTTGCAATCCAACCTTGGGATGTCTAGTTCAACAATCTCTATGGCATGCATTTCTCTGATAATCAAACAAGCATTTCTCCTAATTCCTCCACAGAAACTTCTTAGAGTTTCACTAAAGTTAGTTATTTATTTATTATTAGACATACCATAGCAATCTTTGCAAATGTACTATTACAGAAACTTCATCCAGAGCATATGTAACATGCATTCTTACATCATTTTGACTGGATCCATCTAGTGACGAATATAAACTATTGTCTCTCCCCTACGATATGCTTCACCGAATTATCGAGGTTAATTTCACTGCCTACTGACATTAATGTCCACTAGGTTTTACACATTCAAAAAAAAAAACAACATAAAATTGGACTCTGAACAACCTACCTCAGTTACTGCAATCTCACTGTGATCAAAGCACCAAAGGAATGGCACACTCCTTCACAGATTCTTCACTATCATCTGGGAACACACTACCTAGTGAGACCCCACATTCTCCAGTTGTAAATGAAACAAATTCAACACCAATCTTTAATGTCTTGACCTTGAATTTTTCTCTCTCAATCTCTTCTTAATCTTTGTCAGCGACTTTTTCCATCACGCATGGCACATCTGGCCCTACTACTGGTTCCTTGATGTCCTTTCCAAGGTTTTCAATGATGAAGTTTTCCTCCACATTGTGTACTCGAAGTCATTTTAATGTTATTATTCGTTCACTACTTCAACATCCTTGGACTTTCACAACTAATAGCTATACCTATGTTTAGCGTTAAACATGTAGGAATGAAAACCATAAGTTTCATGCACAATCAATACATGAAAGAATGATTTCCAATTATTATGCTTAATGTTGTTGGTACATGAATACCTATATAAATCATGACTTATGTTAGGGGTGTGATAATTATAATTTTATTTTTATTATCAATATGAATGATGAGATGGAATTAAAATAATGAATACACTTGACTACTAGATGTGAAAATGAACTTACAAATATATTGGTATGTTATATGAACTCAAAGATCAATATCATAGATGAGCGTTTATTAAAATGCATAGAAAATCGTTATCTAAATATAATTGATTTTGAATATATCGATGCATATGTTATAATTTGTAGGCAAGTGTTTACATTGCAGATAGTATTATTACTTGCAGATAGTATCATTACCAAACCGACTACGTGATGACAAAACTCCAAGAACAATTGAGGCTCAATGAGATTCCATAATAGGGTATTGACCCTAATTCTATTAGGAGGGGTGGAGGTGTTGCCCACCGTTTATCCTCCAAAACCTGGAGTCATGGGAGGACTGTGTGAGTCACGCTCCCCTAGACGTGTGATGATGACTGCCGGACGCCTACGAGGAAATCAGGTCAATTTAGTTGACGCTACCATCCTTAGAGTTATGAATGGTTAGGTCAGTATAACTGACGCCATAGCATACTCCAGTAGAGGACGGATAGGATGGGAGTGAAAGAGATTAGGAAGGATAGGATGATTTTAGAATAG
Organism: Pinus taeda; assembly: GCA_000404065.3. Lineage (NCBI taxonomy): Eukaryota > Viridiplantae > Streptophyta > Pinopsida > Pinales > Pinaceae > Pinus > Pinus taeda. The sequence goes on from APFE031558017.1 coordinate 8,572, forward strand.
CTTGGGAACCTAGTTGGGACAAGGTACGACTATTAAAGTTGTAAACCTATAAAAGTTTTAAAAATATATATATATATATAATAAAAATTTCACGGGACGTAATCCTTACACAAATTATATTAATCGTTAAAATAAATACTAAATAAACTCAACTTCGGGACGAAGTTGTCTTTGAAGGAGGGGTGTATGTAACGACCCAACTTGAGTCACTAATTATTAGCATGCTTACGAGACGTGTGTATGATAGCTACATACACATGCATCGCAGGCATTGCACTAGTATACATACTAATTTAACCATATAAATGTCTATGAAAGAAAATGAATTAGTTTTTAAGAAAGTATTAATTAATACCTTATTTATTAAGTAGAACAATAAAATATATTTATTTATTTTATTAATAAAATTTTATTTAAATAATAAATAATCATTATTACAAAGGACAAGATTTACTTTACTTCATAAATCTTTGGACAATTCACGATAAAGTACTTAAAAGAAAATATACTATTCTCGAAGTCGGTTGAGATGATAAGGTTAAAATCTCATTTAATAAATAATGACCAACTCAAGTGAAAATATCTTAATGGATAAGCTTAAATCTTGAGATTAATTGGAGGAAAAGGAGGTGGGGTTTCGGGGGAAGGAAGAAACCTTCCCTATATAAACATAGTCGAAAGGAGAAGTAAGGGGGGGAAGAAAATCAGTCTGTTTGAGGGATGAGCAGAGGGCTCAATTTTGGAACTGTAAACCGGGAAATTTTGAGCTGTTCTTGGAGTTTTGGGCACGGGGGCCAGTGGACATCCATTTCGGAGTCCTCTGGATTTGGGAACCACAGAGGTGGATTCCAGATAGGCAGGGAGGCATAAGTTGGTTTGGTAATGGATGCAGAAAACCTGGAGCAATGTGATAAACACCAGACAGGAGAACCAGGAGAACCACAAGAGAACCAGGAGAACCAGGTACGCAGAGAATCAGGTACGCAGAGCAGAGAATCAGGTACGCAGAGCATTTAATTGATAGAAATTATTTGATAAAACTTAATATCAGTCTGTACAATCTTTATATTTTGAATTAAATGGAAAACCAGTCTTTACATTGCATATCCAACATGTACATAGCACCATCTATCCCAGCACTGCATATGTAATATTCACACAACACTATTTATACCACCCTGTACATAAAATTGCATAAACAACATATACACACACTATATATACACCGCACTGCATGCGCACAACATCACAAATGCAACATGTACACCATATACAACATATGCACAACAATAGTACCACACATCCAAAACCCGACTGTCTCTCCCAAGCAACCTTGATTTTATTGTCTCTTCGCCATCCATTCTTATCCCAACATCCCACAGACCACATTGCTTTCATTTTGCTTATGTATTCCTCAGCATATCTTGTCCATAACATAGAAATAACATAATCACATAATATCAACTCATAACTGCATGATACTAACCTCATATATTTGTCATGTCTACTCTTCCACTTGATTTCTCATAAACCAAGAACCCCTTCATGTCATTCACCTGCATAAGAAATCATTTCTCCACAAGAATGATTCCTAATGACCCCGTCAGACAACAACATATATATATATATATATATCAAATCATGATCCATGATGACCTTTTTGACATGAAATACATACATACGTACATGTATAGACATATAGACTTCAACATAATCATGATCACAACATAATTACTAGATATCATAAGGTCAAGGTTAAAAGAATTTCCTTTATGCGTGCAACACATGTGCAACATTGAGAACAACAATTCCCAACATAGCCAAGGCATGTGACGCCTCAAATCCATTCACCTCACCTTTCTTGATTACCTTTCCCATGATTGTCCTGCCATCATCTATTTACACCAATGGACCCAACCAATCCAACTAGTTATCATACTCTTGCATTCAATTGCCCTTATATATGCATTGAACTTCATCCAGGCCTTACATCACCTGTTGGGACTCTTCCATTAACTTTCCTCTTTCCCAACCAATTCCCGAGACTTTCAAAACAAAAGGCAATACCAAGAAGAAAACAAGAGAAAACCATGAAAACCAACAACAATATGACACCCCAAACAAAGTGGTATGGCAATACACTAGACATAAACAAAGATGCAAATAAAACACAAACAAAGCATAAATAATCGAAATCACAAGACTCTCAACAGACACCATGACTCAATCCCCATGGTTCCCAGTGCTTCCAAAGGAAAGCTCCACTTGAGCCTTTTTCAGAATTTCATGGCAGTCTCTTTGTCATGCAATCCCCTGCATCATATTTCCATAAACACATAATTGTTAGTGCATAAATAAACATAACAATACATTAATTACCTTACCTTGTTGTGTCAAGCATGTCACTTGCAACTGAACACATCCACGCCATCTCTCAAGGGACTCAAATCCCTTGACAAATCTAGCCATAACTAGAACTAGTCGTTATACCTGTCAAATACATGTTCATTAGTATAACATATATCCACATAATGTTAGACAAAGTCAAGGTTGATAAGACTTCTTGTATGCAAAGCACTCATTTGTTTGGAATTAGGGTTTCCAATCATAGCCAAAGTAATTATTTCCCAATTCCTTTCTTTTACCTTTTTACTTTGTTGCAATAGAGTCTTACTATGCACTATCACATCATCTAACTATTAGTTATATAACACATCAACTATTACCTTATCAATCTAATACCAAGCATGTTTCCCTACAACTGCTCACACATGTCAGCCTCACATTCCAAAAATCAAGACATGTATATTAATTTGAAATCAACCTTTACCAAGTCTAACAACCATATCATAATCAACAATCAACTCACATTCTTCGACCATAACAGATAATGCTACAACTATCACCTACTTACTCTCAAGTACATATCAATTGTGTCAACACATACATGTTAGTACAACCATCTTAAAACAAGATCATCTTATCATGTAATCTTATAGATGCATATTCATATTGTGCAATTAATCAAACATTCAAACAACAGGTAGATGACATAATAGACACCAAACGCTCCAAGACAAAATAGACGATATAATAAAAAATTCAAGCACCAAGTAGACGACATAAGCAAACTCATACCTTAATATATCTCACGGGAGGCTATATTGTCTGCACAATCAATCTAGATTAGCACGATGTAACTTCACAACATATCAACTCAAACATAAATAAGGTCATGATATCCATAATAGTCACTAGCTAACATGTTCCCATCATAAACTCATGAACAATTATTATTCATATAGAATAATCACATCTGCACAGTGGGTCTAGATTAATATGACATAATATCACAACATATTAACTCATACATGAATGTCATAACCCTGACCATTTTTGTAGACCAATCCAAATTAGTATGATACATATAACATCAAGATCTTAATTCAATAACCCTAATCAACAAGTTACTAGCATATAAAAACAAGAAGTTATATATCATGCGCATCACCAACATATAACCTAATCATCAAGCTAACTATTATAAAACAACAATAGCAATGCATACAACCACAAGTTACTGTCATTCATGACTATCCGACACATGTGCATATGACTACACTAATCAACTAGCATTTATCATTTCTGTAACCATAATATCAATAGAATGAAAGGTATACACATAACCATAATGCATATAACAATCCTTAACCTACATACCTACATGCCCAACATACAAACCTGCATGACGACATGCTCTTGCCTCGAGGTCCAATGCTACAAATTCACTTTAATGATCTGCCTCTCCTGCTTTATCTCAACCAACTCATTAGCATCATAACATACAAATATCATCATGATGACCTAATTTCATACAATGACCTTATGCACAACAATCTTCACCATGACAATGCATGCATAACAACATATAGACACTGACATGCATATACAACTATACACTCACAACAACACATTCCACAACAACACCATCAACTTTTACATGGTGACATCACTACAACCATGATCAACACCATGCAAATGAAACAAGCACATGGACTACAAGAATAAGGAAAACATATGCAATTGACATGAATGCATGACCAACACAATGCCCATCCAGTCTGAGGGGTGTACCGTGCTCTGATACCACTCTGTAACACCCTTCTCCCACATCTATTCAAGTAACTGGCCAACCGAAGTAAACATGTGACAATAAGTTACTATGATATGATTTGACCTCTTAAGTCACCTTAAAGAAGTGGAACCGACAAAAACACACCATACATACCTTCCACATCAACAACATGACTCTTAGAAACCATCCCAACCTCTCAGGTAACCAGCCACTGGGTCCCATTGAGTTTTTAGACCAATTAACCCCCAGACGCTCCCATGATATGGGCATGCATGCCTCTAGAAGACTCTCGACGATCCCACAACATGGTATGCCAGCGTCTAGGGACTATTCTACTAGTTTTGTGCCAGATGTTGGAATTTCTAAGTCTAACACGTTAGAAATTCTTCCTTCATTATCTAGTTTATTTCACCTACTTGTTTATTTCTTAACAAGTTATTTAACCATATAAATACTGAAAATAAACACAAACGTAGTCTCAACCATCTACATATCATCAATTGAAATAACACATAAACACACAAGGAACACCGTTATTTTTGGACAATTGTCCCCGGAAAAACCCATCTTGGGAAAACTGTGCAACAGTTCTGAGGGTTTTATTATCAAACGGCTTTCTTGAGTACAACTAGGGTGCCAAACTGGCTCACCCAACATAGATATCTATTTGGAAGTAATACCTCTCTTTGAAAGCAGATATTTAACAAGTCTGCTCGACGAAAATCCTTCCAACGCTTCTCTGAGGCTCTATGTCAGCCCTCCTAGCCTATGTGTCACTCTGGAACCCCCTGCGTCAGCCCTTTGCTGCTCTGCACTAGCTCTCTGGCCTTCTGCGTCACCTATGCAGGCCCTGCTAGCCTATGCGCAGTCTCTTTGGCCCTCTGCATGGCCCCTGTTGGCTCTGCATAACCTCCTCAATCACTGCGCTGGCCCTCCAACACTATCTCTGCCTGTCTACTATGCACTCACTGTGCTTCGCTGCAACTCAGATCACTTGTTTGATTTCTTTCAGCAAACCCCACTCCAGAAAATCGAACTTACTGATCAATCTTGGTGTATCTCCAACTGACCCTCAAGCCTCCTCTTATACTTTTCCTATTGAGTCTCCAACGGCCAAGATTAAGTCTCTAATCAACAGCTAAGATTAGATTTGGCTTGATCCATGTCATTTAGAACATTCTCACCTAGTTTTATATTAATACCCATTAATATTTTAATTTTCCTAGGTTTAGGCTTAGGAGGTCCATTAAAAATATTAATTATTTTAATATCTCTCTAACCGGGCGGAATTTCCTCAAACCATTTATGGGTCTTCGATATCTCAAGTGCTTTAGCCTCTCCATTAATTTTCATGGCTAGAGCACATCCGATGCTACCTGAAATCAACACTCCCTCTTAGTGAGGAATGTGCTCTAGTAATGCTCCACCACTGAACATCACACTGATCATCCAACACGGGTACCTGTGTTGATGCTTGGCCTATTGCCCAACATCCACTACATTGCTACCTCCTTTACTGCTGCCCATGGCTCTGCCATTGCCACTGTTACATCTGTATTGCAGCTCCCTCTCAACATGCTGCATCATGTTGCCCATATCACTACCACTGCTAACTACTGCACTGCAACTCAATTACTGAGAAGTAGGTAACTGATCTACCCATGTACTGACATCCTTGTCAGCCTAGAAGCCTCTTGATGATAAAGCTACCTCTTCTACTATCTGGTGCTTTCTCTGCTGCCTTTGCACTGCTGCAAACACCTTTGTGCCTCTTGCATTGCTGCAACCTCCTTTGTGCCTTTCTACATTGTTGTAATCACCTTTGTCCCTCTTGCATTGCTGCAACCTCCATTGCGTTGCTACAGACCTCTACACTCTAGCACTTCCTTGTCGCTCCAACCACTTCTTGCTTCTATCAACATCCGTCATCCTGCTACTGTCATTCAGGGCTCCTGTAGCCGGATATGATCCAAGAGTTTGGGTACCTCAAGGATCCTGCCCTTCATCCTCTGTAGTCCTCCTGACTACAGCTCGATGCCTCCCCACCTCTTCTCTAGAGGCGCATGAGCACTCATGGCACAGTCGTCATCAGTCTCGACTTCTTTCTCTGCCTTAGCCGGAGCTGCCTTGGAGTCAGAAGCCTGTCCCTTATTCTTCTTCCTGGGACACTGGGTTCCATAATGAACCAGCTCCCCACAATGAAATAGCTTTACCTTGGAGATGTCCTTCTTCTTCCTCTTTCCTTGTTGTCCCGCAAATGCCAGAGCCGCATCCTCCTCCTTCTCTTTCTTGATTCGACCTCATTTGCTGCTACTTCTCACCTTGGTCAACTACCTGATCTCTTTTTTGCGAAGAGTTGTCCACATCTCTTCCCATCTTGGAAGATCAGCTTTGCCCAAAATGCTTTGGACAAATGTCTCCCAATCCTCGGAGACAACATTCAGGGCGGTCCTCACTGTGAACTCATGATCCGGCGTGGCCCCTATGGAAGTAAGTTGGTCTTGAATCTCTTGCAACCTGATGAGGTATAGATCTATATGCTCCCCCTTTTGCATCTGATATGTCTGCAACTGATTCTCCAACACCATCTTCCTTTGCATGGAAGTGCCCTAATACAATGTCGTCAAGGTATCCCACATCTCCTTTGTTGTGTTCTTCCGACAATATGCAGTATCACATGATCTTTGACCCCATCAAGGATTATGCACTTTGCCTTTGTCGTTGTATCCCAATACCTTTCATTATCAGCTGGGTCGACTGGGATTGCCACAGTTCTCAAGGCGAAGCCCTTGATGCGATGTCTATCCAGAATATACAGGATCCTAGCCTTTCAGATGACAAAGTTGAAGGCCCCGTCCAACCTGTCCTGATCCGTCAATCCATTCATTTCCATCTCCACTCTTTTACTAGAGTCCCTCTGAGTCTCGACTTCCCTTCTGGAAGTTCTCTCCTAGACTCCCTCTGAGTCTCGATTTCCCTCCTGGAAATCCTCCTATCAACTATTGAACTACTCCTCTTCAATCCTCTATGCACCTGCAATATGGATCTGGATTTCTTGGCTAGAAATGCCTCAAGGCAGCGGTTCCCTCTACCTTGGTTTTTTCCCGTTAGGTATTGTTCTGCTTCGACAACAACAACACCCCACCAACTTCCTAATCCACAATCTTCCCACATCTCCCTACGCCCCAATAGCTGAAGAAACTGAGCCTCTTAGCTCTACACGATCCTAGCAAGGTTGAATCGCTCCTCTGGCCAACTGCGTCAAACCTGCCTGACTGAGTAGGATGGTGTGGCTCTTCGTGAGCCTCGTCTTCCTCTCTCTACCTCTGCGCTGACCCTCTATCAGGCTCGAAATGATGATGCAGTCCCTCTACGTCACTCTTTCACTGCTGCGTTCTACTTAGGAACAACTATGTCTCTCGGGATAGTTGTTTCTGCTACAAATTTTCTGATTTAGCTGGTGCCTTCATCTCTCCTGTGATCTACAACACTTTGATACCATGCTGGTATTTCTAAGTCTAACACGTCAGAAATTCTTCCTGCATTATCTGGTTTATTTCACCTACTTGTTTATTTCTTAACAAGTTATTTAACCATATAAATATTGAAAATAAACACAAATGCAGTCTCAACCATCTACAGATCATCAACTAAAATAACAGATAAACACATAGGGGACACTGTTATTTTTGGACAATTGTCCCTAGAAAAACCCTACTTGGGAAAACCGGTGCAGTAGTTCTGAGGGTTTTATTATTAAGCAGCTTTCTTGAGTACAACTAAGGTGTCAAACTAGCTCACCCAATAGAGATATCTATCTGGCAGTAATACCTCCCTACAGAAGCAGATATTCAACAAGTTTGTTCCATGAAAATCCTTCCAATGCTTCTTTGAGGGTCTGCGTCAGCCCTCTTCGTGAGCCTCGTCTTCCTCTCTCTACCTCTGCGCTGACCCTCTATCAGGCTCGAAATGATGATGCAGGCCCTCTACGTCACTCTTTCACTACTGCGTTCTACTTAGGAACAACTATGTCTCTCGGGATAGTTGTTTCTGCTACAAATTTTCTGATTTAGCTGGTGCCTTCATCTCTCCTGTGATCTACAACACTTTGATACCATGCTGGTATTTCTAAGTCTAACACGTCAGAAATTCTTCCTGCATTATCTGGTTTATTTCACCTACTTGTTTATTTCTTAACAAGTTATTTAACCATATAAATATTGAAAATAAACACAAATGCAGTCTCAACCATCTACAGATCATCAACTAAAATAACAAATAAACACACAGGGGACACTGTTATTTTTGGACAATTGTCCCTAGAAAAACCCAACTTGGGAAAACCGGTGCAGTAGTTCTGAGGGTTTTATTATTAAGCAGCTTTCTTGAGTACAACTAGGGTGTCAAACTAGCTCACCCAATAGAGATATCTATCTGGTAGTAATACCTCCCTACAGAAGCAGATATTCAACAAGTTTGCTCCATGAAAATCCTTCCAATGCTTCTTTGAGGGTCTGCGTCAGCCCTCTTGACCTCTGCGTCACTTTGGAACCCCCTGCATCAGTCCTCTGGTGCTCTGTTTAGTTCTCTGGCCTTCTGTGTCACTTATGCAGGCCTCGCTAGCCTCTGCGCAGTCTCTCTGGCCCTCTGTGTGGTTCCTGCTGGCTCTACGTAGCCTCTTCAATTATTGCGCTGGCCCTCCGACACTATCTCTACCTTCTTGCTTTGCACTCATTTCCCCTCGCTGCAGCTCAGATCACTTGTTCGATTTCTCTCAGCAAACCCCGCTCCAGAATATCGAATTGATTGATCAATCTTGGTGTATCTCGAACTGGCCCTCAAGCCTCCTCTTATACTTTTCTTGTTGAGTCTTCAACGACCGAGATTAAGTCTCTAATCAATGACTAAGATTAGATTTGGCTTGATCCATGTCATTTAGAACATTCTCACCCAGTTTTATATTAATACCCATTAATATTTTTATTTTTCTAAGTTTAGACTTAGGACGTCCATTAGAAATATTAATTATTTTAAGATCTCTCTAACCGGGTGGAATTTACCCAAACCATTTCTGGATCATGGATATCTCATGTGCTTTAGCCTCTCCACCAATTTTAATGGCTAGAGCACATCCGATGCTACCCCAAATAAACACAACATAAACAACAGGACTCTGAGAAACCATCCCAACCTCTCAGGTAACCAGCCACTGGGTCCCACTAAGTTTTTAGACCAATTAATCCCCATACGCTCCCATGATATGTGCATGCATGCCTCCAAAAGGCTCAGGACGCTCCCACAACATGGTATGCCAATGTTCCTGAGATTTGAGCCACTTTTTCAAGCCCAAAGCCTAGGTCATTGCCCAAAACTAAATGACACCTTCATAACAGAAAGATAACAATGGAATGATGATACCAATATAATTACTTGAACAAACCCTTGACTGGACCCCTGCTAGCCATGACAGACATTTCATCAAGCATGTCACAAATATGTAATCTACAGGTGTAAACAACAGATCTAAGCATAGGGGTCTCATACTCAGCTGAGAATTGCTAAGAAGCATTATTGCCTCAACACATTAGCCACATTTTCATCCTTTAGGCCATAGATACATTGTTCATTCGTTTACAAGTGAAAACATGATGAGAGCCATACATAGGTACTTTCATAATACATGTTCATAACTAGCATAATAACCACAAAAATACAGAGGAAACAACAACCATATGATCCACATATAAACCAATACAATACTCATAAAATAACAAGGAGAAATAACCTCGTATTAATGATGCAAAGGCCAACCAGTTGTGGGACTTTTGTGAACCACCCGATCATAGACATGGCTGAGCCAAATCTCTCTTCAGCGAGTCACCCTCGTGCCATATTCCAAGAATGAATGTGGGATCTCATAAAACAAATCAATCAAAACCATCAAGGGCTTCCAGAGGCCAAACCACCTCAACCCATCAAACAGTGATTCCACCTCATGGTCGAACATCACAAAACCATCACTAGATTGGTCTCTACCCAATCCTTCGAGGGCTCTAGGGCATTTTTTCCAACCTGGCTTCCAGGACTAGTAACTCAACCCACGACTTTTTCCAGGCTTCCAGAGTGTTTGTGCAACTAGGGCTTCTAGGACTAGTAACTCAACCCACCAAGGGTTTCCAGAACATTTGTCCAACCAAGGCTTCTAGGACTAGTAACTCAGCCCAAGTTGTTACAGGGCTTCAAGAGGATTTGTCCAACCAAGGCTCCACGACTAATAATTCAATCAAAGTCGTTACAAGACTTCCAGATCTTTTGTCCAACCAAGGCTCCAGGAACTAATAACTCAACCCAAGGTAAAGGAAACATCAACAACAACCAGAAAAACACAGAAATCAACCCATAACACCATGGTTATCCAGGAAATGGAAAGACAAGGAAAATCCATTGTTAATCCAAGCAATCCTCTATGCCAATGAGAAATCATGACCAATAAACCACATGCATATGCCATGCATTCCAAATCTAGTGAGGAAAACATACATGCAACTTAGTACCTACAAGCAAAACCCGTTGTAACTGCTGATCCTGATGTCCTCTTGCGCTTTCCTGCTCTTCCTTTGCCTTCTTGCTCCAAAACTCCATGTATGCCACACTCCTCTAAGAAAAATTTAAGTGTCTAGGAGTATGATAGAGAGAAGAGAAGAGAGCTCCACCAAAACCTATCAAAATCTTGCCAAATGATCCTCAGAAGCCTTTTTATTAATGACGCCTCTATTTTCTTCATTTTCCATTACTTTCCTTCAATTTCCTCCTCACATGCAACCTGTGACCTTTCACCTTTTTTTTCTCCTAATTTCTTTTATTTTCATAAATAAAATGACAATAAATGCCTCATGCCTTTAGATTGCTTTTGCCATTGCCTTTACCAATTTCCTTAAGCCATAATAATCGAAATGAACAACCACTAGGATGTTTTCTCGACCACGCAGCTTGGAATATTGGTCCATGACCGTGGTCTTATATATTTTTGCATAGATTTTTAACCAGGGTTGTTACATTCCCTTTAGAAAATTTGTCCTCCTGGACCCTCTACATCAACCTCTGTGCAGTGCTTGTGCAGAACCTTTGATGTCTAAGCTGAAAAAATTCCTTTGATGAAGTCGTTCCACCTATCTCTACCAAGGAAACTGATTCTCTGGTCCTCTGGAAGATTTTCTCGGCCTCTGGACGTTGAATCTATTTTTCCTCCAGCTAAATTGAATTACTTTTCTAAAACAACTGCACAGTCCTCTTTGTTGCCTCACTAGGAATAACTCAGCCTCCTTGTTGCTGGCTCTCTAGATCTGGAAAACTTCCTCCGGATCACTGTCTCTTCCCATGATTGTCTTTGATTCCTCATTGAAGCTCAAACTCTCTGACAATTGACTACTGCTACTCTGGAAAATCAAATTCTCCAAGTGACTTTGGTGTATTCTACATCACCACATCGATCCCTTCTTATATCTTCCTGTTGAGACTCCAACGACCAAGATTAAATCTTAATCGATGGCTTAGATCATTTCTAGATCGATCCGCTTGAGTTTCTAGAGAATTTTCAACTTGAATTAATTAATTCTGATTAATTAACTAGTTTTCCTAAGTTCAAACATAAGAAACATTAAAAAATTGGTTCATAATCTAATTAAGTCATTTCTAGGTGGAATTTCCAGAAACAATTTCTGTGTTTTGGAGATCTCATGTATTCTAGCCTCTCCACCAAATTTCGTGGCTAGAACACGTATGATGCTACAAAAACCAACAATTCCTCTTAGCGAGGATTATGTTCTCTCTAGTGCTGCACATCCTGCCACATCACCCTATCTTTATATCACCTCCTGTCACGTTGCTGATGTCTGACCATACTATGCACCAACCACTGCGCAACTCTGAGTTGCATATGTGTTGCTGCTGACAATGCCATACGGCTGCCAACTCTACATCAACACTGTAACTACCTCTCATTTGTTGTTATCGTAGCTGAAAGTACTACAACTGAGAAGCATCCAAGATACTGAATCATTTGTGTTCCGTATAATGCATTTGTCTCCCGAGTCTCTGAATGCTACTAGCATTTGCACTATTGCTGAAGAATTTGCGTTGTTGCTAAGACTGTTATTAAGCCACCTTCTCTGATGCCAACACTGCACTGCCCTCCTCAGCATCTGACTATCAATAGCCTGCAACTATCACTCTAGTGCTGACTGCATCAACTACCACTGATCCATCCTGCCACTGAATATTGTGGGTCCCCCATAGCTATTTAACGATCCATGAGGTGCACTCCTCAAGGACCCTGCCCAATCTCTGTAGCTCTCTGGGGCTACAACTCCAAGTCACCCACCTCACTTTTCGAGGTATGGCTGCCATTATCATGAAATCTTCCTCCAAGTTGGAGGACAACCTATCTATATCAGCATGTGTTGTCGCCTGGTCTTGCTTGCCCTTCTTTCTAAGAGGACACTGGTTCAGTGTTTAAAAAACAGGCCGGTCTGAACCGATAACCGGTCAAATTGGTCGGTTAGCAAGCCCACGGGACAAACCGGCTTAAAAACCCGGTTTACCTCCTCATTTTGCCTTTTTTTGCCCTAACCAGCCGGTTTGTGGTCAAACCGACAAGTTTTGTCCTAAATCGGTCGGTTTATTGCCAGGGAAAATATAACCCCCACAAAATGCATTTTTGTGAGTTTTGAAGCTAATTTGAGGGAAATTTTGGGTTTCTTTCCTCCAAAAATAGTCCCTCCAAGAAAAACATGCCTACCCTCTCATTTCCCTGACACATCTCAACCCTAACAATGTTGGCAATTAATGGTAATGTTAAATTCTTAAAGTAAAAGTGACATTTACTTCAATTTTCATTTTCATCATTTTACTTAAATTTTTAACATTACCATTAAATGACTCAGGATGTTTGAGAGTGGTTTCAACCTCGTTGGATTTCATATGGAGAAACTAGAATTTTAGATTTCACTCAAAATTTAGCAGACTTAATGGTTTTCACGATTTCATGGTTTGGGGGTTTGAAATGTTTCCATTTGATTCTATCATGCATGAGGGTATGAGATTGGGATTTGATCAAGAGCATCAAGCCCTTTAAGAACCTTGATTGTGGTGGCATTGATTGTTGAACTTTGTTGATGTTGGTGGTACTGATTGTTGAACTCCTCTACCATGGCCTTAACAAGAATGCACCCTTCACTCAAAGGAAAGCGACTGGTTAGGCATGCTAATATTTTTCTACCACATTATAATGTTGAGGAGATGAACCCTTCACTCAAACCAAAATCATTGGTTAGACATGTTAAACCTTTTCAATTTCTATCATGTTATAAGGTTGAGCAATCCAAGTCTAAATATTTTGAGCTATATGATGTTCATGTATCTCTTGTTGATGATGTTTATGTATTTCTAGTAGCGTTGAATCAATGATGAATTTCATGAGTGACCATGTTGATCAGTGATTTGTAGTTTTGATGTCTACTAAAGTTGTAGAGGAGTTTTAAGAGTCCTCAAACTCGGAGGCATATTATTTATGTAGCTCATGTTGATGATCTCTTGTCTAGTAGTGGTGATGAGTTTGATCATGATGATGAGCGATCATGTTGTTGATCACTGATATGTATACTTGTAGTAGTTTAGTGACTCCATAGCTTAGAGCATTGTTTTCGGACTCTAGAGGCCATTTAGAGCCTCATTGATTATGTATTTTGTTGCGGATATGTATTGCACTCGATGCCATTTTGATATATTCACCTTTACATGGTATATAGATGAGAAAACTTTGCATATTTTGTTTCTATTGGCTTGGAATCATGGTTTTAAATCTTAAAAATAGTTTTTTTCATTAAAAATTAATTATTTAATGTATTTTTTTGTAACGGTTCGTTTAGACCTAACCAGTCCCAGTTCGAAACCCGGTTCATTAGGTGGACCGGTCCGATCATCGTTTCCGGTTTTTAAAACATTGCACTGGTTACTGTAGTGGCCAAACTCGCCACACCTGAAGCACTTGACCTTAGATAGGTCCTTCTTGTTATGAACGCAGCTCACAAAAAGATAGAAAAGATAGTTGAATGCCTTAGAATTCAGCCTCTTCGAGGGGGCAACCTCCTTTACATTACATAAATGAACAATTCTTGGATGATACAAATGAAAAAACCTCCTTTCTATAT